>JAHWFP010091731.1:0-143758 GCA_023313725.1 Lithobius niger | reverse complement strand
CGGTTTTCTCCGGACAAGACTGTGTGCATCCACTTTTGCCGCCAACGAACACTGCACCCGGATCCTTGCCTGTACTTGGGACAGGCACAAATTCCTGTTGTACCACAGGCACGTTTCCTGGGTCTGGTGTTCGATTCCAGGTTGTCTTGGCTTCCACACTTACGCCAGCTTAAAGACAAGGCTTTGCGGGCGCTTAACATCTTGCGGGTCCTGTCGGGCACTTCATGGGGTGCCGATCGCGCTGCCATGATGCGCCTCTACCGAGCCCTTGTCCGCAACAAACTTGATTATGCGTGTATGGTCTATGATTCGGCTAGTGACTCCACTCTCCAGATGTTGGACACAGTGCATCACAGTGGCCTGCGTGTGGCGACTGGGACTTTTCGAACTTCTCCAGTGGTCAGCCTCTATGCTGAGGCCTAGGAGCCACCTTTGGCCATTCGTCGGCGACAGCTTGCCATTCAGTATGCTGTGCGTTTGCGTGCTGTGCAATCCAGTCCTGCTTGGTCCATGGTTTTTGGGCCAGACTTGCGAGTCGGTAGACGCAGGGTGGGTAAGGGTGATTTCCGCGATAGGCTCCAGCAGTCCTGTCAGGAGATAGCCTTTGAAATGCCCTGCGTCTTGTGGCTTGGGAGAATGCCAGTTGCCCCTTGGCTTGTCCCAGGTGGCAGTTTCATTTTTGCTCTGGCGTCCCTCCCGAAGGGTTCCACTCTACCAGCAAGGTACTTACAGGAGTTCCGGCGGCTGAGTTCTCAGTACGCCGGTTATCAGCGCCTGTTTACTGATGGGTCGAAGTCCGACGTTGGCGTGGCGTGTGCTTGTGTGTGTAAGGGTGTAACAGTTGCCCATCGCCTTCCATCAGGCTATTCTGTGTTCTCTGCAGAGCTTTTGGCTCTTGGTTTGGCGGTGGAATGGATCCTTGACCTTCAGAAACGCATTTCATTGTCTTTAGTGATTCCATGAGTGCCCTGGAGTCCTTGGCGAATTACAATCCTCGGAACCCCTTGACACAACGTGTCCAAGCTTTGCTTTCCCGCTTGCCTAGCCAGCGGAAAACCGTGCTTTTCTGCTGGATCCCGGGCCATGTTGGGATAGCAGGGAATGAACAAGCTGATTCTGCTGCGAAAGGGGCCCTTTCTGGCCCTCTCGGTAGGGATCTCAGCCTTGTTCCGCAGATGCCTTTCCAACTCTGCGTCTGAAGTTACATGCTTTTTGGCAAACCTTGTGGGACAGACAGGACGGTAATAAGTTACGGGCCAATAAAGGCACTGTCGAGGAGTGGCACTCGGCGTGTCGCCGCAGTCGCCGTGTGGAGGTTGTGTTGGCCCGTTTGCGAATTGGTCACACCCGACTTACTCACTGTTTCCTTTTGCGGGGGGTTGACCCTCCTGAATGCTCTTGGTGTCGACGGCCACTTACGGTCCGGCACTTACTTGTTGATTGTCGCCATCTTGATGGTGTTCGTCGTCGGTTCCATCTTCCGCATGACATTGCGCGTCAGTTGGGCGATAAGTCTGTCCTCCTGTCCGGTGTTTTTCAATTTTTGCAGGAGGTACAGATGTATGACAAGATTTAGGTTAGGGGTTTGAATAACATCTCTGTAATGTGTGGTGCAGTGGCAACCCGGACCACTGCACTGTGACTGAGGTTGGCGCTAATGACCAAGTTGTCGACGCGCTATTAAGCCTCAATCCCCCCCCCCTACGCAGCTGTTTATCCAAAAAACCAAGTATGAAGAGTTCAGACCAGAGGCCCCAGTTGTGGCTGGACAAGTTATGGATTTGACCGTTCCAGGAAGTGAAAGTTACGTGGACCTGTCATAAACTTTATTGTATCTAAAGGTACGTGTGCTCCCCGGTGACGGAACCGAATTGACGGCTGCCCAAAGTCAACAAGTCACTGTGTCTAATTTGTGGCTACAATCCAACGAAGCAAGCAGTCTGCATTAAAGACTGTCCTTGTGAGGAAACACAATACACTAGTCCAAGAAAGAAAGAAAAGACAACTGCCCCGACTGGGACTCGAACCCAGGACTTCCCGTTTACTAGTCGGCCGCTCTAACCTGACAACCTTGTGATTTTCTTTATTTTTTACTTTTGGCTACAATCCATGTTTTCTCAAGTTGATATTTTTTAAATGGAAAATTTGCAGGTAGCACCAACGACAATTACGGATTTAAAGCTTTCCTGATAACGTTACTGAGTTATTCTTCCGAAGCTAAAAACACTCAGCTGTACGTGGCGGGGTGGGGCACCACTCCGCTGAAAGACAAGAACGTATCACCGAAAGTGCGCAAGTAGAATTAATAGGGCAAGTTCATCACGGTCTAGCTATGCAACCGAAGACTGATTTTAAACTATACAGAAATAAAGTTTCGTTTCGTTCCCCACAGAGCCCCCTTCCATTTGTACCTGAACGCCGCAGGTATAGCCGCCAACATCAATTCTGAGTATTATTGAGTTTTTAGATGCTTCCTTACACATACGTAAGGTAAAGCCTTCACCAAATATTTTACTAGCTCAGGCTCGCGTGCTAGCCGATTCTTCATCAGCAAAATATCCCTATAGGAAGACTGAGCTAAGGACCCATACCTTGGTACAGGGAGTGAGCAGCGGACAGGTGGACAACCCCTTTAATGGGAATGTTCCCATTGAGTAATCATTGGCATGATGAGACGCGTAGCTTACAACGGCACTTACGCAAATGATCCCTTCTTTTTTGAAAACGTTTGACTCAATTCCATTACCCTTTCCGTGGAAGGTGAAATATTTAATGGCAAACCGCTCACTTTTGACTTTGATAACAACAATTCTGTAAACGCTTACATGTCGATGTATATAGGTTAGGGCATGTGTTTTCGCAATATTGCCATATGGACATTGTTTATTCTCTTATGACCGTACAGACGACCACCACGCGAATGACCCCTCTCCCGTGTCATTAGTGAAAAACGCCGTAGTGAGAATTGAACTACATTTTCTGCAGCATTTTCTCAAACCATTACCGTTTTGACCGAAATCAACGTCATTTTGAGACCTAGGTGTGCTACGTTTTTGGAAACTTTTCCTTTAAATCACGTGCCGAACCATCCTGGCTGGTCGTCGTAAATTTAGACACTTGCGACCGGACGGGTAGTCACTGGGTCGTTTTAGGCACCTACGAGTATTTCGACCCCTTCGGTCTGCCACCCTTGTCAAATAAAACCGTTAATTACTTGAATAAACATTGCTCTAAAAAGTGGTGGTATAACGACGTTCAATTTCAAGACTTCAACACTCGAGTGTGCGGACATTATTGCATTTATTATGTATTAATGAGGTGTTTGGGGCACTCTGCCAAATCCATTGTAACCGTCTTAAAGCTCAAACAAACCCTGATCAGTTTGTGTATAAGTTTGTAAAGGCTTTAGACCAATAAAATTAGTTGTGAAAATGTCAGTTTTTGTTTGTGTTTTTTTTATTTGTTTTTTATTTTTTTTACTATTTAACTCGTGTAATGTAGGCCTATAGTTGGTTCGCTGCTTGCCTATAAATAGTCGTGTCTGTTGCTTAGCTCTACATTTTTGACTTTTATTTTCTAGAAAATGAACCATCGTTGTGCAGTCTGTGGGAGGAAGTACGCCTATGCTAGGAATCTGCACGCTCAGCAGACACAGTGTCATACTGACAGCAGACCCTTTATTTGTGCAAGCTGTGGTGATTCCTTGACTGCAGCTATCAATTTGAGATGTCACCGCAGACGTCATCTCATCACCTGTCTCATCTGTAGGCTCACCTTCGAGACGGAGGACTCGTTCGTGCAACACAATGCCCTACACCATTCTTCTATTTCAGACATACACGTCTGACCTTACACGTCTGACCATACATGTCGAAGCCTCAGCTTTTAAAATTTTTTCCAACGTTATGTGTTTGTAGAGCTATCTTCTACACTCAGCGTTGAGGAGTATTTTGCTACCTTCAGATACTACCTGGACCAATTGTTTTCAGTGTTGCAAGGTCAGCTTACACAATTCAAGTTTATTTTGTGTTTGACATTACTACTTGAAAAATTAGGCCCCGAAGGTGAAATGGTAATCATGACCAATTACCTGTATAGCGCTGCGTGACCTATCCTTTCTCCCGATTGTATACAACGTGCGATTCACACTGCCATTGCTAAAATCGTACACCAGTTAGACATTTTCTATCAGTACGTGTCTGGTTGGGTCGTGTCAAAAATTGAACGTTGTGACATTCACGTGGGCAAGTACACTCCTCTTGCGGGTGGGTGTGGAACAGTTTTATTGGATGAGTATTTATCGAATAAGAAGGCAGTGGTTAACGTCATGAGCTTCGATAACAAATGCTTTTTATATTCCGTTTTCGTAGGGCTCCATCTGGTGCCTCACCATCCAAACAGAGTCAAACACTATACATGGTACGAAAAAACTCTCAATTTAACTGGTATTAGTTTTCCTACTCCTGAATAACTTGGCCATTTTCCTATATGGATATGAAGATCGTACTATTTTCCCCATTCATCTCAGTAAACGGGAGAACTTCCCTGAGGTGAAGTTACTCTTGCTGTGGGGGCAGCACTACTGCTACATCAAGGACTTTAATCGACTGACTAGTTCAAAGAATATGAGATACGTTTGTCCATATTGTCTTTCTTCTTTTCGTCATGTTGATGCTTTAAATGAACACTTGATTATTTGCAGATCTCATGACGCTCAACACACAGTTATGCCATAAAAAGAAGATGCGTTCATGGAATTCACACGCTATGACAGACAATTACGTCACCCTTACATCATGTACGCTGATTTTGAAACTATATTAGTACCCATTAACACTTGTCAACCAAATCCATCTTGTTCGTATACCCTTAACACATAATAGCGTGTCCCTTGTGGATTTGCATACATTGTAATTGGTCCAAGTGGTGAAGTTCATTCAAAACATGTATACAGGGGTAAGAATTGTGTGGACGAGTTATTACGTTAATGGTACTCAGTGACAATGATTATTCTAATTTTACTGCAGCGACACATTGTCATATTTGTGATAAGCAGTTTGTGAACAATCCATTTGACATCAAGGTACGAGACCATTGCCATCTTACTGGGCATTATAGAGGAGCCGCGCACAACAGCTGTAATCTTATGTTTAAGCTTAAAGATGAGTTTCCAATTGTATTGCATAATTAAAAAATTATGACGCACACATAGTCATCAGGGGTTTAAAGTATTTCAGCGATAGAAAGATTTCCGTCATTCCACAAAACACCGAACGTTTTACAGCTATCAATGTTGGGCCCTTTAAGTTTATGGATTCATATCTTTTTTTGTCATCATCTCTAGGAAATTTTGTAGACACTGTAACCGAATTCCCCATTTTAGAACACCTATTTCCCACCACACATCATTTGTTGAAAAGGAAAGGAGTGTACATGTATGAATACATAACTGATTTTAGTAAATTTGAGGAAACTCAGCTTCCGCCCAAAGAGGCTTTTTTTTCGAGTTTAACCAATAGACACATTACAGACGAGGATTATTCGTACGCTCATACTGTTTGGGATGCTACTAATTGTACTACGTTAGGATATTATCATGACTTGTACGTTTTAGTAGATGTTGCTTTGTTAGCAGACTGATTCGAGCACTTTAGAACCATATGTATGAGACAGTATCGTTTGGATCTTTGCCATTTTTATACCTTGCCAGGATTAAGTTGGGAGGTTGCCCTTCGCATGACTCGAATTAAATTAGAGTTGTTGACTGACGTTGACATGCATAATTTATTTTCTAAGGGTATACGAGGAGGTGTTTCCATTATTCCCAAACGCTATGCCAAAGCAAATACCCCACTGGTGCTTGAATTTGACCATCGAAACCAGTTACTTACATTATTTACTACGATGCAACGAATCTGTATGGCTTTTGTTTGAGTAGGCCGTTACCGTTTTCAGATTTTAGGTGGCTAACTGAAGAGGTACTATCTACTTTAGATGTACATAGTTTGCCTGAAAAGACCACAACTGGATATTTGTTACAGGTGGATCTCCAATATCCTGATAATTTACACGATGCACACGCCGACTATCCCTAGCGGCTGAAAATATATAAATAACACGTGACATGTTGTCACCTTTTACGCTAACCTAGCTCCACGTAGTACCACCACGTCACGCAAACTTGTCCCTCACTTAGGTCCTCTCAAAGATTATGTCTGCTACCATAGGAATCTGGTTTATTACCTGAAGCATGGAATGGTTTTAACTAAATTACTAAAGGAATCAAGTTTACGGAACGTGCGTGGCTTAAGCCTTTCATAGATTTCAACACTGAGAAGAGGAAGGCTGCTACGACGGATTTTGAAAAAAAAATGTATAAATTTTTGTCAAACGCAGTGTTCGGAAAGTCGATGGAAAACGTTAGGAAACAAATAAATATTACCTCAACTGTCAATGAGGCTAAAGCCTTGAGGTTGATGAATTCACCATCATTGGATTATTTCAACATACTGAGTGCCGACCTTGTTTTATTTAAAATGCACAAACTACGTGTACTTCTCAACAAACCAATCCCCGTTGGGTTCAGTGTGTTGGAACAATCTAAACTGGCAATGCTCGATTTTCACCTGAATTTTATGAAGGTACGGTACGGTGACAAGTGTCACCTTTTGCTAACAGATACCGACAGCCTGATGTATGAAGTAGAAACACAAGATATTTACACAGACATGGAAATCTCGTCTCATCTATTTGATAGTAGCAATTACCCTAAAGACCAATTTTTGTACAGTGAACTGAATAAAAAGAAATTGGGTACTTTTACTGACGAAACGGATAGGCAGCCGATTTCAGAATTTGCAGGATTAAGATCGAAAATATACTCATTCGAATATGAAGGGTTTGTGAAAAACGTAGGGAAGGGAATACAACGAAATGTATTGCAAGAAGTTTTGACGTATGATGATTATTTAACCTGTGTACGTCAACACGAGACTTTTTCTTACGAACAAACTTTAATAAGGAGTTTAAAACATGAAATTTTACAGTAGGGCGTTTGACTATAGGTTATTGCTCCAATAAATTCATTACGAAATACGCATACAGCACTTTGATCATTTGCTTGATCGTATTAGATGTGGAGTGTCCATCAGCAGCATAAGAGTTGCAGCAAGAAAGCTCCTCAAGCATAGTGAGTTGTATGATAAAAACTGAGTGTACAAAAAAGTGTTGGACTGTGTACAGAAACGACACATGCTCTCCATTCCTTGGTGTCGAAATGACGCACTTTGCAGAAATACTTAGCAAGAATTTACTTATTGGTTCGACATTTTGTGTGCAACGAATGAAACACTCGTGTAAGCATAGTAATAAAAAATTCATCTCACAGAAATGCACAAATTCCTTTACTATTGCATTTTTTAAAAATTTTCACAGAAGTATATTATAGGGAAAGCGCATACTTTATGGACACTCAGTCCCATAAAAATGAACTGCATTAACATTACACGAAAATATGTCAACAGCTAGGAAACATACAGTGGAAATAACATGATACCGACATTATATTCACGCACACACTATTGTAGAGATGGATTCGGATTCAAACTTGCAAACCAGTCATTTACCTAATGACTGACAATTACATTTTCGGAAATACCATATCTAACTCTTGCATAAACGTTTTTAACTGAACCCCATCATAAAGGTTAAATTTGGCCGTTGGTAATGGAAGTGAATAAAAATCAATAAACACCAATATTACTAAAAAAAAGGGAGAAGTAATTATATACAAATAGCTTTCAACAATGTAGAAGTAAATCGTAAACAAACCTACGGTAAAAATTTACTAATTAACCTCAAGGAGGTGTTGGTATGTTGCTCACACTCAAAACGAACTACTTTGGGAGGCAGCAACGAAAAATAATCCTATAGCCCACTATGCAATTTGGTAATAAACAGTTACGTTTTTTTATCAGTTTGATTAGATAATTTTTCCGAAACAAGATTTGAAGGAAAAATTAGAGACAATTACGAAAAATTTTCACCAATTTACTTTTTTTTAATTTACATTCGTCTTACCAAAATTTCGTGAACTCATTGGCGCTGACATTTGAATGAAGCAAGAAGAAAGCACTTCTAATAAAATCAGATTATATTTTTACTATAGGTTTTACCAAAATACAAGTTGTTTGAAAATAGGATTACCTCTTTTTCTTACTTACGCCGATCAGCACAGAGTAACGACCAGTGCAAGACTAGAACTTCAAATGTAGACAATTTATTTGCAAGAACCACAGGAACTTCAAAATGCGGCAGAAAGAGAAGGAATTAGTTTTCAAGATGATTTTGCTGTCCTCTTGCATGCAGGTGTCAAAATGGGATACAGGAGGGCAAGTTGGAACTGTTCCTTGAGTTCAAGTTCAAGAGGCTTTGTGGACAATGCAAGAATAGTGTCAAGATTTTCAAGGGAAAAGAACTTGGCTGCAGGTTATGGAGCATGTTGCAAATCATGGGTAAAAATTGAAGCCACCATTTTGGGGGTCGATGTTTCACCTTTCTGGGTTTGTATCAGTGGAGCTTGTTGGTTTGTATCGTTTAAGGGCGATGCCGTTCACTGCTGTTATCACGTCATCATTTTGTTGGTGGGCCCATTGATTTATTTTTTTTGGCACTTGAGTGTTGGTTGTTGTAATGTTTTAATCAATATAAATCTACTTGGGAATCAGCAATAATGTTGTATGCATCTTTGGACTTCATATGCCTAAACATTACATCATTTTGTTGCTAGGCCCCGACTGTTTTTCTTTGTGGAGCTTGGTATCGTATGCGGATGAATCATTTAGTAGATTTCAGTACTCACGAGATAGGGAACCATAGACAAACCTTCGTTAGAGCATCATCCCTGGTTTGGCTAGGTTCACTTGGCTCTCCCACTCCCGAGTTGTTTTGACAAGCTGCTCAACTCCATCAGGAACAATGAAACAAACCCTCAAACAATCACTAAAACATACTGCTTCTTTTTAATAATGGTTGTTATAAGTAATATTTTGTGTAACAGTGATTGAAACCAGTCCAAAGAGTAACTTTTAATTAAAAAAACATAATCATCTCATATGGTTGAATGTCATATTTTGGTTAAGTTAGAAAATTGTTCAGCACTGCGTGGTATTGTATTTGAAAATTATATACTTACTGCTAGTAACAGTTATAGCAACGAAAATGGATAATACTATGGTGTGGAGTCTGGTCATTTTGCAGCAATACTACAAACTGGATTCAGTAGTAGTTTCCTTTTGGTCCTGGTTGATTTAATTTATATGCCAAAATCTAAAATAGTAGAAAAACACTTAATTATTACCAGACCAATAATAGTCATTGTACTCTATTTTTACCATATTTGTCCCGTCTGGTAATAGGGCTTAATTTAACCTATGTCGTCAGATTTGAACACATGGAAAGACTGGTGCAATGAAGTGTAAACCACCATAAGTGGCCGAATGTATGCGACACATTCTCGTAAACACCCCTAGGTTGTTTATGGCAAAACCTTAGGCTCGTACACACACCTAAGACAAACACAGTCGATTCGTCTTTATAAGCTACTTCTTGAGTCGTCATTAGGTGTTACATACATTTTATGGGTAAAATTTTTTTAATATTTAACTAATGTATTGTTTTCTGTGACTAATAAAAAAAAATTCTGCGAGGAACTAGCAAAAACGACCACCAAGTTGCATAATTTTGGTGGGTCCAACGTGACTGAAAACATTGCTTGGGAAGAAATCTGGGTATAAAGTGACTTTTACTTAATTAAAAAGAGGAATATTGAAGTTCAGCTTTCATAACGCGAAATATTTTGTGGCAATACTTAAAGCATGGAAGAATAAAATAGGCAAACAATACGTTGTTGTAAAAGAGAAGGGCACACATATACTATAGGGTATGAGCTTCAAATTCTAAATTAATATGTGGATGCAAATGGATTACAGTCGGGCTACTGAACGAATAACTCGTCTCGCATTGAATATCAGCCATTTTTTTCCTGTAGGATAGGTGCTCCTTAACGACATGATAGTTCAATCGAGTCCATACATGGCAACGAATTCAACTTCACAAGGGAAACGCTCTCAAATTTAATAAAATCAAGCTCGGGAGATAGTTTAAAACATCGGAAAGTATTTCGAATATAGGGTGAGTGACTGTGGAGAGTTTAAAACTAACACAAACAAGAAAGTGTGCAGTGGCTGCTATTGGAGTATCGTGAGGTTTTGCTATGGATCTCATGCATGATGCTTCAAGCCAATAGTTTTCCCTTCAAGAGATGTACAGACGCGGGGAAAAAACGGCCGCATGTAACACCCTTTTCACATGCCAATTCTTCTGGCATGCCAATAATAAGAGGCAATATTGTATACATGAATGCAAATAAACAACTCCATGTTGTTAAGAAGGTGTTAGAAGAGGCAACTAGTTTGCTATTTTTTATGGATGTACCTAATCATATTGTGAGGTTGAGAGAATGTATGCAATGATGCCCATTGGACGAGATATCGTTTTACACTTAGTCTTAGTTTTTTTTAGTAATGGGTAGTAATGAATGGCCAATAGTGCACCTTGCGTGAACCTGCGACATGGGAGTGAGGCCACGACTTAAACAATCAGTGAAAACATTAAGTCATTCTCTGAGTTGCCGGAGTCTAGTTACGAAGAAAAAATATTTTTCTCCTGATATGCGTTAGTATTAGGCAGGGATAACTTTCATGTTCTGTGAAACTGATACTAAATAAGTAGTCCTTATATCATGTAGAGCACTAGAAATGCATTAAAGTGGTCGAAAGGAACAACGAGCAAGACTGTAAGGGAGGAAAGCAGTCATTCTCAGATAATCGTTTCAGCATTGTTTGGAAAATGACTGATAGTTGAAAATCTGACAATAAAATTTACAGTTTCTGTTTTGGTTGGAAATAACTACATTGACAAACAGAATAACTGAGAGTACTCTTAAGTTATGTCAGGTACATAGAATTTATTAAACTCATTATTGTTTTCAATATGAGTAACAACTCATTTTGAACAAGAAGGAAGTTTAAGATCTTTGGAATCTTGCATGAGGCATCTTCCACAAAGGAGTAAAAATTAAGATTTCCACAAGTGAGAAATTATGGAATTCACGAATGACTAAACCATATGAGCACACGTAATATCAGAAAGAAAATAAGAACGTCAAACTTGACTGAGATGTATCAGGCCAATGATGAATAACTTTAGTCTCCATATATTAAACCTTTTGAATTTTCAATGAAAAGGCATGGAATGATACAAAAAGCAAATTTAGACCATGAATTGAATGAAAAAAAGATGGTGTCAGGAAGCAACAGTTTCAGCTTATCATGCATTTGACCAATAAGTGTTTAACCTATAAAAAAAAGATCAGCAAAACGGGGTCAGAAATTTATTATTCTCATGGAGCTGTAGTTATCGATGTTGTTGACTACGAGGTCATTGAAGGAGGGAGTCTGAGGCTTCGGAATTTTGACCAGAATTAAAAAAAATCGAAAGTAGCTTCCCACACCTCCATAACATAAAATACAGAATGCTGAAAATAAACAAACAAGGCAAGAGTCACAAAGATAGGAAAATCCGGCATCTGATGATTTTCAGCAGTAGACTGAACAATGTCCAATACTGAACCAGCTAAGAAATATAGTTTCGGAGCAGGCAATGGATTGTTTAACTAAGCAAAATGTAATGACAATGAAAAACCTAGTGCCAAAGACGATAGCCTACATAGGAAAGTGCAAAGGCCACTACATTCTTTGCCATATGACATACTTAAAAAATAAGATACAGTTTTGCTGTGATGGACAGACGGCATTACCTCCTCCTCAACCCTCTCTTGTAGATGAGAAACAACAACAGGTTTGTAACCTATGCAGGGTAATCCTAGTGTGAGGCAGCACACTAGATGGTAAATGGGTAATGCATTACACAGAAATGAATAATATGTAGAACCCGAGAACACAAATGAACAGGGGGCCGCACAAAACAGAAATGAGGATAGTAAATAAGAATTAAACTTGACAGCAGTCACAAGTAGGCAAATGTGATTTTGTTTAAGATGGGGCAGCTGCAACAGACGGCTTCTGACGTCTAAACACCAAGCCTCCAAATGTTTACACTCCAACCTACAAGGGGCGTGCTGAGTATAAACCACTAGCGGATATTTCTAACTTCCATACTTAAATATTCAGTGCCATTAAAACTTCCAAAAAACATACAGTCGAGACAATTGTTCCATTTGCCGTACAAGATGGAGTAGAACAAAACCTATACTATCCAGGTCCATTCTGAGGCTTGGAATACATTAAGGAAGTCTTCAGCTTATGATTTGATTGGCTGATTTATTTGGAGGATCAACTTAGGGAACATGAATGAAGAATGCAGACAACTAATGAATATTTAAAAATTTTGTACCGAGTACTGCACTCTTTTAGGAATAAATGAAAAAGCTGGTGAAATGATAACCACACGAATGCACAGATAATATGAACAGTACCAATGGATTTGGGAAGAATTGGTGAGGACGGGAGCTGAGGTGAGTAAGTTACAATAGAGAATATTCAACCACCCGAAAACCTTCCCGATGCAACTGCTGGGCAGAGAACTACAAATGTACAAAACACTACCTGTCAAACAGAAACAGTTCATAAGACAAACAGAAGAAATCCATTTGAAGTTCACTGTGGATCTGCAACTAATGGAGACATAGGTCATTTCAGTGTAGAAAGATTACAAAAACCAAGGTTAGTCTAGCAAGTCATTACCTTGGTTAATCTAAGTTTTGACCAGGAAACACGTGGTTTGGCAACCAAGACGTGGATTTCCAAAAACGCACGGTTAAATGGGTGTTTGAACGGAACGTTCAGTTTTTTAAAGACAGACGAAGCAACTACACAAGGAACCATACCTATAATAAAAAGTTAAAATAGCTAGAGACTCTTACTTAGCACTAATCCATTCCGGCACCAGTTCTAATTTTTTTTTCAGCTGCCCCATGCTTTGCAGGTAAAAATAAAGAAGTCGTGGGGGAATTCATGCACAACGTTTGTGTTGGTAGCTGTGAAAAAACAATACATTAGGTACATTAGGAAAAAATATGATGGTCTGAACTTCACTCAGCAAGCAAACTTTTTTAGTTATAAAAAGAAATAGGCAAAGCTCCTTGACACACAGACAGAAGCTCGTTGGTGGGTATGCGCCATTATTCTTCGCTTGTCATGTTCTGCACACAGTTGCATTTATTTTGGTGGAATATGTGACATAACAAACATCTCGAGTAGCCTGCGGGTGTGTGAATTGCAACCTGCAATCCTGGGTGGTGACCAAAAGTAAACACCAAACAAAACTTCACTTTTCCTGACTTTTATTCACTGTGGTTCTTTAGCCATTTTTCTTTTGGATTTTTTTGGTGCCTTTTCATCCACATCTTCTGTTTCATTTATCTGTGACTCTTTATCTGCATTTACCTGTCAGTCATTACCACTTTTGCGCCAACCTTAGCAGATTTTCTACTAGCAATTTGTTTAGCTTTTCAGCTTTGTTTTGTTTTGTTGGCCACACAGGCTTCAATTGTCTACGTATGAACACAATAATTAAGTGCATCGTGCCCTCATCCATTTCATAGCCTTCTTTCCTTCTAAAAAGCTGTTGATAACATAAATTTAGGTAGACCTTTTTGGCACCGAATGGTGGTTGGCGAATGGTTTGTGAGCAGCAGGAGACCTTTCCTTTTACAAAGCATGGGCAAACTAAAACTGAACGAGCTAATCAAATTCAACCGGAAGCAGAAAATGAGCTGCGTGCTGCAGAAAATTAAATTTGGATAAGAAAATAAAATACATTCTATAATTTTCCAATGGCTATTACGTAATGGGAAGTAAGTGAATGGCAGCCACCAGACAATCTTGCCTCCTTGTCACAGATAAAACGAGTAAACAGTATTTTAACAGCTAAAACTGTCAGCTTGGTTCCTCCACGATGTTTTTATGCTGGAATCGTCTGGTGTATTAATCTCCCCCACTTAGCTGAAGTATGGCAAAGCTACATTTAGTGGCCTAAACCAATTTCTAAGCAAATAAGACGTACTGGATAGACGCTTGAGGCATGATTCTACTTCCCAGCAACACACGTTTAAACTACGGTGTAATTAAATGCTCCGGCTTGAGCTGTGGAGAGGGCAAGAATACACAGGCTGTGAAGAGTACATACAGTGCATCTTTTAATATTATTAGCTCTACTTCAGGGCTGCCCATTTCCCAACCGGCTATGAAGAGTTCTCTCTCCCCCTCGCTTAAATTTGGTATTTGTCGTACAGGTCCGTTCCTGGGAGGAGCGTGTTAGAGCAAAAGTAAAGTCTGTCCACTGAAGGCGAGAATGTTAAATTCAGCAATCCTACTTTATTCAGAGGGGAAAAAGACATTTACATTGTGTAAGTGCAAGTTCCACTGAAATACGAGATTTCAACAAAATTTGATAATGTGGATTATGACTACATGTAAAACTGTATTAAAAAGTGCCTTATAAACTACCGCATTACGTGGTGCAGAAAAAATATTGGACACTGCAGTAAATCTGGACCAAAAACTCAAGTGAAACATCTAAACCCTTAGCACAAATATAAAGATAGTAAAATAAGCACAATAGTTAACACAAACCTGCAAAATACAAGTAAACCTAGATGGAAAATTCAAGAGGCACATCCATGCCATGCCCTTAGTGGATATGTAAATTTAGTAAAAAAAATACGAAAATACGAAAACTCTGAAAAATGCAACTAAACCCCTGGGCCGAAAATACAAGTGGTACATCCAAACGCTTAGTGGAAATCTAAGGATAGTAAAAAATATGCAACAAATAGCATAAACCGAAGTAAATTGACCGCAAATTCAAGCGGCACATCTAAACCATTAGTGGAAATATATGAACAGAAAAAAAAATACGGATTACTTATCATAAATTCCGCCAAACTGCACTAAATGATGTCATTCTAAAACATCACTTCAATCTTCCCAGAAAATTGTGATTTCAATTCCAGTTGAGTCGGTAAACCGTGATGTCACTCCAGCAAACTTTGATGTCATGGACTCATAGGGCAGAAATTTCAAGTGTAGTACCAAGAGGTTCACCTCAGGAGTGACAGAACATGAGCAGGTATGAAACGTCGGAGGAAGGGAGGTTGCAAAAAGCAATATGGAGGTAGCAGGAGAAGGGTGTCATTATACTTAGGGTCTGTCGGTCTGTGACTGTCACACGTCTCCTCTGTCATCCTTAGATTTGAGGCCACACTCATTAATCTACTCAAAGCTACTTATTGCGCGGTGATTCCCTAGAGTGTGACAGTACATTCTCTGACTTGAATAATCTGAGGTGTTTGCGTCCGATTGAGAAAAAATGGAGAAAAGGATAATCATCCTGTGGTCTCAGCGTGACAGTTCAAAGTTTTTAATAACGAAACACACTCAACATGGAATTGAATTTACTAGTTTTGTCACAAAACCATTTGAAGTCATCAACTTATATTCATTGGTAACACGAATTTAAAAGGAGTTGAGTATGTGTGGTATACACGAATGGTGAGGAGCTTTTCAATGTGACTACGCATGTGGTTGACTGACTTACAGAATGCGGCAAAGGAAAATCGATGTATGGGTGTTTTTGATGTCGTAGACAGTTTTCAGATCCAGTTTAATGCGAGTATAAGATCGAGTTTAAGGCTTGTGCTCTTTTTTTCTTTATTGTTTTTATCTGTAAACGTTAATTTGTAATATCAGAATGTCAGTCAGTACCCAGTGACATTCTACTATTCTACATTAAAAAAAATTAAACGTGACATCCGACGTGAAAAAGAACAGTTTGAAAAAAATCTTGCCTTATCTTCAAAATCTAACTCCAAAGAATTCTACCAATATGTTAAAAGCTCGCAAAAATCACAGATTTCCATTGGGCCTCTCAAAAATGCTGCAAACCAAAAAATTTGTGACCCACATCAAATGGCAGAGTTGTTAAGCGAAACCTTTAAGGAAAACTTCGCACCCGCCCCTGTTGGTTATCGAATTTTGCCTCCCATAATTATGCCACCTATTTGTATACCTCCATTACTGTTCACCGAGGAAAATTTGGTTAGGGCTTTTACTAAGCTTACTCCAGGCAAATCTACAGGGCCAGACAAAATCTCCGCAGATTTTTTAATCAAATACCAAAATAAACTAATACCAACTCTTATCAGGCTATTTAATAAATTTCTTGCAGAAGGGTTCGTCCCCTTCGAATGGCGTCACGCACATGTAACGCCAATCTACAAAAAAGGCCCTCGACATGACCCATTCAATTATCGACCTATTAGTATTACATCACAATTAGGTAAACTTTTCGAATCTGTCTTGTATAACCACATTTTCAAATTTATTGAAGAAAATAAATATCTCAGCCAGACTCAACATGGATTTAGGCCAGGTCACTCCACAGTTACTAACCTTTTAAGTTTTTATGCTAATTTCTACCCTCTTCTCGATGACAATATACCAGTTGACATCTTTTATATGGATGTTATTAAAGCCTTTGATCAAGTCCCGCACGATTTTTTAGCTCAAAAATTAAAAACATTTGGAATCCTGGGGCCTATTTTGAACTGGATTACAAACTGGTTGTCTAAAAGAACGCAAGCTGTCGTTATCGGGGGTTGTCACTCTAAAACTACTCCTGTCACTAGTGGAACTGTTCAAGGTTCGGTACTTGGCCCTTTACTTTTTTTAATATATATTGACGACTTTGGAAGTGATACAACAGCACCTATGGTTAAATTTGCTGATGATTCCAAGTTAGGCACTGGTTTACAATCACCTGAATTTTCAACCCTTTTTCAATCTGATATCAACAAATTGTATTCATGGAGTATTAAATGGGAACTTTCTATACACCCTAAAAAATCTCTTATTTTACATTTAGGCTACAACAACCCACATTGCATTTACTATTGGGGTACTGCTGAACTACAGTCAGCAAACCAAGTTACTGATCTTGGTATTTTAATTGAAAGCGATCTTAAATTTTCGGCTCATATAACCAAAGTTATCACCAAAGCAAATTCTACCTCTATCTTAATTAGTCGTACCATTGCGTCACGCCAACCGGAAGTTTATTTCAAACTTTTTTTATCTTTAGTCCGACCTATTATAGAATACGCAGTTGACTTTTGGCAACCTCATTTGAAAAAAGACCTTATTGCCCTCGAACAAGTACAACGACGTTTTACCAAACGTGTTCTTAACTTTTCTAATTTTACTTATGAACAGCGCCTACAACTACTAAATGTGCCATCATTATGGTGGCGCTTTTTTCGAGGAAGCATTATTACTCTGTACAAAATTTTGCAATTAAGCTATGGTGGGCCTCCTCTCAAAAATAAACTCCACCTACAATCATATAAGGCTACACGTGGTCATCAACTCAAGCTTGAATTTCAATATCATAAACATGAATGGGCACGGCATACTTTTTTCTCACGTTTACTCTGCATTTGGAATGGCCTACCAGAGTTGGTTGTAATGGCCCCATCTGTTAATAGCTTTAAAAACAGTTTTGATAAACACATCAGTCTTGTGGCACCACACCTTACTGTTTTTTATTACTCTTGTTAATCCAATTCTTGTATAGATTGTTAAATGAAATTCAGCCAGGCCTAATGATGTTGTAAATTTCATTTTCCTATTATGCATAGCCACAGTAATTTATTTATTTATTATTATTATTTTTTTTATCACTTTTGTGTTTTATGTATACATACACTCGTTCTATGAATTTAAAAACACTAAATTAATATTAAGTGTTCTGTGATTTAGCATTGTTATTTATATACTAAAAAAAAAAAAAAAATTTATATATATATTATCGACGGTGTATTTGTAAGTCGGAAATATTAATTTGTATTGTTCCGGTATATGTTCGATTATTAATTTTTTGTTTTTTATGAAGCCCCCTGTCTTGTAATGCCCAGCCTTGGGCGATTAGACGGTCAATAAAAGTTACTCTACAATTACAATAACATGTAAGAGCAGTAAATACAATTATGATGCAGTAGCATGCTCTGATCAACTGATGTAAGTGAGGGAGGGGATTTACAATATAGGTAACACTTAGTGTAATACAAGTTCTTAGGGTTTTGGAGGCTACAAGCTTACCACCAACTCCAACACAGTTTGTAATAGCCACGTCCATCATAAATTAGTTTGCCTGGAGCTTAAATTAGAAGGTCATCCATCGGTCCAGTATCCACAAAAAAGACAAGGCACGTCGACGAACTTATTAGTTTTTACAGCTCTTATGGAACTTTTTTTGGAACCTGGAAATATTAACCGATTCTCTCAAACATTTAAATGTACTCTTTGTGTCTATAAACACAAATTTTCCACACTACCCACTGTCAAAATTTGAAAAAAATTTGTATCAATATCGATAGAATTTGTAGTTTTTACGGTTGTTTTGGAACCTGAAGTTATTAACCAATTTTCCCAAAATTTTAAATGTGTTCATTGTGTCTATAAACACAACTTTTCCGCGATACCCTTTGTCAAAATTCGAAAAAATGTTTTTTCAACCACCTTTAATACATACATTAAAGGTATTTTGTAAAGTTATCTCGCACATTTCGAAAGGGATACATATATGTAAATTTATCTCTTATAACACAAAATTTGAACTCTGTGCTGGGTCTGGATTTGTTTGCAGGCAAACTGGTCGATTTGGTGAATGATGAAACAATACCTATAACATTATAATTCTCTTTGATTGTGGTTTTTGTTCCAGAAGTTAAGAAAAAAGGGAAACAGAGAGATGAATTGAAAAAACTTACTCCTTTAAAATGATTTCATTAATTATTTGTAAACTTTATGAAAGGGTCTTCAAATTTCATAATGTCGAATACCTAAACCCCAACAACCTCTTTGAATCTACACAACTTGGTTTTTGAAAGGGTTGGTCAACTGTTACCCTTAATTTACGTTTTGTTCTTTGGATGTTCGTAAACCATCCGATATACTATTGTCTTTTACAAATTAAAAAAATGCTTTTAAAGAAGTAGCCCACAAATAAATCAGACCTGTGCGAACAGTTGAATCAATTGCACAATGGATTGTTTCTTGGCTTAATAGCAAAATTGTAGCTGTTGTTTCGAAAGATGAAAAATTCAAATAGGTCAGCTTAACATTTGGCCTACCACAAACGTCGCTACTAGCTCCAGATTTTTTCAATTTTTACTAATGAATTTTGTGATAATCATTATATCGGAAATACACTGAATTCTGCAGACGATAATGTCAAATGCAAAGTATTGTTGGGGGCTTTTGCCTGCTGTTGAAATTACTAAAATCTATAATGTTATTATAGTAATTACCTGTTACGCATGGCTTACAACTGTGTGATATCCTTGGCTTGGACACACCTAAGCCCAGCGTGGGCACCACTGGTAAAGGAAACACACGGAATACCAGAGTATAGGTTACAGCTGATAAGAAACTAACTTCCTGTTTACTTCTCTTTAAATATTATTACAACAGGAAGTCATGTGATATATAAATGCTATATACAAATAATTGGACAGCCTATTGACTAGTTAATGCGTTATCTAGGTAGGGTTAACATATTGACATGAAATTGAAGGCGGCCATTGTGGAGCACACAAGTGACGACTCCACAACACAGAGAGCGGAAAAAAAATAAAAAAATAATCAAAGCCTAGTTGGAAACAAAATCATGATTACGAAGGCAAGATGTATTTTTTGGTTCACTGCCTAGTTTTAAAGAAAAATACATACGTTTTGGCTTTCATAAAAAAACTGAACACTATTTTCTTTTGGAAGCTGTTTTACAAAATTAAAGAACTGAAGATGTACAGGGTTAAGCAAAAATTGAACATTACTAACCTGACTGAAAACTTTGCCAGTTTTAAATTTTGTTTTGATTTCAGGAGGAAATATTTTTTTAGTAAATTTAATAAGTTGTTGTTTTTGTTGTGCGCAGCCCTTTTTGGTTAATTTCTTTTTAGCAGCAACCACTTCTGCAGCTGAAATGCTACAGCGTTGCTTTGGAAGGACATCTGGCATCCGAGAACTGGTTACAGAAGTTTACTTTTCAGTTAGTAAATTACCGGAGTGGAAATTGCGGCTCCAACCAATTTTTAGTTCCGATGTTGAAGAATATGTGTACATGAAAAGACAAAAAGATACAAAAAGGATAAAACCGTGAAATTATTTTTTCACACGAACAACAATATACACTACATTTTTTACCTAATTTTAAAGGTGGACATTTTTTAAATAAACAGTGACGATTTTCTGCACGAATAACTAGGGTCAGAAACATGTTAGCGTGACTCGCTACAGGTTAAAAAGAATTATCGTTTAATTCACGGGCAATAAGATTACAACAACAACAAAAACGAAGAAGTTGTAGCCAACTGGTAATTTTCAAAAAAAAATTACAAATTGAGCTTGTCAGGAGCTCTACGCAGTCTCTTTGAACGATTTAGAGAATTATTAAGTAGCGCAGCAATATCGACCTGTGATGGTGATAGCACAACTTTACGTTTATTGGGATTCGGTTTCGATTTTTTTGTTAGCATGACTTGGCTTCGGTGGTGATTGCTTAGCGGATGGTGACGTAACAACCGATGAAGGTTGTGACCTTTCTGACTTCGAATTTCCTATAGGAGGAGCGCTGGTACTAGCCAAAGGTGGTTGGATAATTACGTTTGCAGACTCATCCACTTCGTGTGTGAGGGGTAATTATGCCGGAGTTCTACTGCCACCTGGTGAGTTGCGAAGCAAATTCTGAGGTGCTTTTTCAAGCTGTCGGATTGGCTAATTTGAGCCCTCGATGACAGAAATCGACTTTCTGGATTGGCCGAGAGATAGACGCTCAGGAACTGCGTCAGCGGAACTAGGCTTTTCACGTTTCTTACCGCCAAAAGACATGCGTTTTGAATTAGCTTGATGTTGCTCATTATTATTTTAGCTGAAATTACTGCTTTTCTCCAATGGATTAAGTGTTTTTTGTGGCTGCTCTGGATATTCATGCTCAGCGGAACGTAACCTTAGCTGTTCGCGATGCTTGCGAATCGTGTCAACGATAATATAGGATTGATTATTACCCAATTGAGATACGACACCTAATGTCCATAGCCTGTCATTTGTAGTACTGTTGTCACGATACCAAACCTTATCCTCTATTTGATACGTTTTCAACTCACGATGGTGGGTGCTCTGTACTTGTTTTAATTGTTTACTACGAACGGCTGCAATAGGGTCAGGGAACAATAAATCCAGCCGAAACTTTAATTCTCGGTTAAAGTACAATTTTCCGGGTGTTGCTTGCGTGGTAGCGGAAATAGTAATACGTGCTGATAGTGACTATCAGCACGTATTACTATTTACGCTACCACACAACCACGCTACTGTGCGAAAATCGAAACTTTCGATTCGATTTCGATTTTATTACGTTGTCGAAATCGGATCGAATCTGTCCAAATCAAAATCGAAAAATTCGATTTTTGAATTATTTTCGATTTTTGAATTTTTTCAATAAATACACTTAAATTAAGTTTAAAATAAAAATTTGCATCAAATAAAACATTAATTTAGTCAAAAACGTAAAAAAAACAATGATAGATAGTTTTAAACAAATTATAAAGCATAACTTGAACATGTCAGTGGCTGTAGCTCAAAAAATATGTTTAGAATGAACAGAAAACCGTTTATAACGAACCATTTTTGGTGGTTGTAAACCAAAAACATACCTAAATTGTAAATACAGATGTTAAGTTTAATGATTTAATGCTGGAAAACGTTTTTTGCGGCCTCCAAATTCCAACGTTTACAAGCTTTCAACTCTACCGTGATCATTGTTGTTTACTTCCGGTAGCATTCAAAACCTAATCTGGGTGATGTGGTTCACCAAAGCTAAACCGAAAGTGGACTCTCACAAGCAATATGGCCAAAGAAGAACGATAATTGGTAGGACAAGAAGCACCAATACGCCATATTTTGAGTAACGAACTATACTTCCGGTTGAAGCAAAGGATTAAATGAAGGAGACGGCCATTTTGAGGGAAAGAGACAGCCATCTTACAGGATACAGACGGCCATCAACAGTAAGGAGACGGCCATGTTGGAGGAAGTGACGCATTATTCACGCAAATGAACGCAAGTGAAACACTCTGCATTCGAAAACCACAAGCCAATCTCAACCAAACTCGTCCAGTCTGGAGGCAGAGGGGAGTTTCCTCATGGGATTTCTGTTCCTTAAAGGTACCAAATTGTCTCCCGATGGATGAGTTTAGTTAAGTTAGGCTTGGTGGTGGGAAGGCGCTAAGAAATGCAGCCAAAGAAGAAACGTTAATTATTTGGTAGGACTTGTATAGGACTCAAATTAGACGCACAGAAACTAAACATGTGTCGTGATATTTTCAAAAGTTAAACCTATAGCATTTTTTTCCATTGGCGTGTATAATTGGGGTGGGGGGGGGGGGGGGGGGTATAAATCCTTGGAAATCTATTTATTCGCTATTTTATACAAAACATTTTGTATGAAGCCATAAAATACGTAAAGCAAGAAAAATAATCTTCACACGTTTTCTAGCAGGGGTGTAAAATTTGCCCCGACCTAGAGAAAATATTTACGTACACCACTAAACAATTCTAATTTGAAAGCACGATGTGTGTGGGGGGTGTGCATGTAAAAAGACAGTGAAAAGAGAAACTAGGAAAGGAAAACGAATGAATGGTCTTGGGGTGGGGAATGAAGCAGGAACTTTTTTTTATCGTGACCATTAGAAAGTTTGGCAGGATTCTTACGTTGTTATAAGTGGTGAGGCATGTAGCTCATAGCCGAGTATTGTTTTTTATTAAGTTTAGGATTAGCATTGTTTTTTATGTATAAAACTTCGACATATAGTAATTTACTATGCAACTTTACTGTCAACATGAAAAATGTATTTTTAACTTTGTAAGAAGAATATTTTAATTTGGGAAAGGTTTTAGTGGCAATTGCCCTTCCTCTGCCCGTTCGTTATGAACAAATTCATTATTATTATTATTAATATTAAATCCGGAGGGATGCGTTGATGACAGACATTTTTGAGTTAGAGGCATAAACTTTCGTACAAGGGGGGGGGGGGTACGAAATTTGTAACCCAAAGAAAAAAAAACCGCTATCACAGTAAAACCAAAATTCGTCCAAGTTTCACAATTCAAACTTGCAAATTATCGACTTTCTACTGATAGCTTTCTTTAGGCAATAGTCATGAGACTTGCATAACAAGTGAAGTTCGTTGGTGGTGGTTGTTGTTGTGAAAGTCTCATGACTCTTGCCTGAAGAAAGAAGACTATCATTAGATAGTCGAAAATTTGCAATTTGAATTGTGGAACTTGGACGAAATTTAGTTTTGCGTAAGTGACAGTCTTTGATATGAACTTCGACCAAAGTAATTCTGCCGAATTAACGGTATTTTCGATTATCACAGTAATTTGCTGCCAAATGGGAAAATGTCATCAATCGTCTCCCTTGGTAACAGGGGGAGTGGGGGGGGGGGGAAGAAGAATAATTTAAATGTTTCTACTAAGCCAAAAAGTGGAAAAGAAATACCCTGGAATATCCCACGTTTAACAGGTAAGTCCTGGACACAACAGTGTGTTAATAAAACAGTATGATGTTTTAACACTATTAAAAAAATCGTTGGGGGGGAATTGAGGCTTAATGGCCCGTCGACAACTTGGTCATTAGCGCCAACCTCAGTCACAGTGCAGTGGTCCGGGTTGCCACTGCACCACACATTACAGAGATGTCGTTCAAAACCCTAATCTAAATCTTGTCATACATCTGTACCTCCTGCAAAAATTGAAAAACACCGGACAGGAGGACAGACTTATCGCCCAACTGACGCGCAATGTCATGCGGAAGATGGAAACGACGACGAACACCATCAAGGTGGCGACAATCAACAAGTAAGTGCCGGACCGTAAGTGGCCGTCGACACCAATAACATTCAGGAGAGTCAACCCCCCGCAAAACGAAACAATGAGTAAGTTGGGTGTGACCAAATCGCAAACGGGCCAACACAACCTCCTCATGGCGACTGCGGCGACACGCCGAGTGCCACTCCTCGACAGTGCCTTTAATGGCCCGTAATTTATTACCGTCCTGTCTGTCCCACAAGGTTTGCCAAAAAGCGTGTAACCTCAGACGCAGAGTTGGAAAGGCATCTGAGGGAACAAGGCTGAGATCCCTACCAAGAGGGCCAGAAAGGGCCCCTTTCGCAGCAGAATCAGCTTGTTCATTCCCTGCTATCCCAACATGGCCCGGGATCCAGCAGAAAAGCACGGTTTTCCGCTGGCCAGGCAAGCGGGAAATCAAAGCTTGGACACGTTGTGTCAAGGGGTTCCGAGGATTGTAATTCGCCAAGGACTCCAGGGCACTCATGGAATCACTAAAGATAATGAAATGCGTGCCCTGAAGGTCAAGTATCCATTCCACCGCCAAACCAAGAGCCAAAAGCTCTGCAGAAAACACAGAATAGCCTGATGGAAGGCGATGGGCAACCATTACTCCCTTACACACACAAGCACACGCCACGCCAATGTCTGACTTTGACCCATCAGTAAACAGGCGCTGATAACCGGCGTACTGAGAACTCAGCCGCCGGAACTCCTGTAAGTACCTTGCTGGTAGAGTGGAACCCTTCGGGAGGGATGCCAGAGCAAAAATGAAACTGCCACCTGTGACAAGCTAAGGGGCAAATGGCATTCTCCCAAGCATCAAGACGCAGGGCATTTCAAAGGCTATCTCCTGACAAGACTGCTAGAGCCTATCGCGGAAATCACCCTTACCCACGCTGCGTCTACCGACTCGCAAGTCTGGCCCAAAAACCATGGACCAAGCAGGACTGGATTGCACAGCACGCAAACGCACAGCATACTGAATGGCAAGCTGCCGCCGACGAATGGCTAAAGGTGGCTCCGAGGCTGACCACTGGAGAAGTTCGAAATGCCCCAGTCGCCACACGCAGGCCACTGTGATGCACAGTGTCCAACATCTGGAGAGTGGAGTCACTAGCCGAATCATAGACCATACACGCATAATCAAGTTTGCTGCGGACAAGGGCTCGGTAGAGGCGCAACATGGCAGCGCGAGCGGCACCCCATGAAGTGCCCGACAGGACCCGCAAGATGTTAAGCGCCCGCAAAGCCTTGTCTTTAAGCTGACGTAAGTGTGGAAGCCAAGACAACCTGGAATCGAACACCAGACCCAGGAAACGTGCCTGTGGGACAACAGGAATTTGTGCCTGTCTCAAGTACAGGCAAGGATCCCGGTGCAGTGCTCGTTGGCGACAAAAGTGGATGCACACAGTCTTGTCCGGAGAAAACCGGAAACCATTACTTACTGCTAGGTCTGGACTTTGTTAATTGCCAGCTGTAGCTGCCGCTCGCAGGTCTGCTTGCGAGCTGCCCGAAAGCACAGGCTGAAGTCATCGACAAACAATGACTGGGGAACAGCAGCTTGCAGAGTATTGGGGTTGATCCCTATAGCAAACAAGATGACACTAAGAACACCTCCTTGAGGCACACCATTCTCCAAGACAAACGGGCGGGAAAGAGTCGCCCCGACACGAACGCGAAAAGAACGGCCTGAGAGGTAAGCAGAAAGCAACAGTGGCATCTGTCCCCTCAAGCCATAGTTATAGAGATTACGAAGAATCCCATAACACCACGTCGTATCATACGTCTTCTCCAAGTCAAAGAAAACCTGAACCAGATGTTGACGCAGGCGAAAAGCCTCCCTCATATCCGATTCAAGGGCAACCAGATGATCGATGGTTGACCGAAACCGTCGAAAGCCGCACTGGGACGCAGATAAGAATCCCCGTGATTCCTGCACCCAGACCAACCTCTCACCGACCATCCGTTCCAGAAGTTTACAGACACAGCTAGTCAGAGCGATTGGGCGATAACTGGAAGGAGCAGTAGGGTCTTTGCCCGGCTTTACAATCGGGATGACCACTGCTGTCCTCCACGCTGCCGGAACAGACCCTTCTGCCCACACACGGTTGAACATCTCCAGCAAAAACTGCTGGGAGGCAAGAGGCAGATGTTTCAACAGCTGATAGTGAACATCATCAGGCCCTGGGGCGGAGTCATGCGACTTGGACAAAGCTGAAACAAATTCCTGCCAGATGAACGGTAAATTGTACTCCTCTAGCCCGTCGGAGCGAAAGTCTAGAGGGTGAGCCTCTTCACTACGCTTTATTCTGAGGAAACCAGGATCATAATGGTTATCACTCGAGACCTGCGCAAACGCAGACGCAAGACAGTCGGCGCTATCCGGCACAGAAGAGATCACGGTATTCGCCACCTTCAGCTGTGAAATCGGGGAAGGCACGGTCTTCCCCGAGATCTGGCGCACCTTCCGCCACACCTGCTGAGTGTTGAAATAAATCCCGTGGGTTTGTGGCTGTCATGCACTTAATTAGAAAAAGAACATACCTGTACAATGTCCAAACCATTTTAATCGTTGGGAGAACATGAATTTGTAGTACACAATGCAAAGCTTAATAAGAAGCAACTTGAACGGGCTTGAAAACAAAAACATAGCGACCACCTCGGTCGCGTTCAGCCATGTTGTGTGAGCTGACTAAAACCCGGAAGTGGGTTAACACAAAACCAGAAAACCGGAAGTGAAGCTTCCGGCGGCTCAAAATTATCATCTAGGGCCACAGTTATATTATAATGGAATAGATATACGAAATAGGCCTAAACTAGTGAATATTATTTTATCACCTAGATAAACAATATGTCCAATAATAAATAAATGATACGGGCCCTAATTACCATTAGCCTACAGCCTAGTCATTTTAAGTCACAATGTGACAGAATTAGCTCAAAACTACAACACTGAGAAGGCGTAGAGCGCGTAATCGACGAAACATAAACTGCCCAGGAAGCACGTCTAGCCTCACGGATCACATACCTGGCACGGGCAGGACAGTGCTTAAAGGCTACGAAGTTGTCAGTAGTTGGGTTGACTGTAAATGCACGCAACGCTCGCCGGCGGGCATGAATGGCCTGCCCGCAAGCAGGTGTCCACCATGGAACAGGAACCCGCCGCGGCTGTGTGGACGTACGCGGGATAGTAGCATGAGCAGCAGCAAGGACCACATCAGTGAAATGAGTGGAAAGTTCATCCACATCAGAAAAGTCCTCAACTGCACGCTGAAACACAGCAGCCTCAGCAAAGGCTGACCATTCAGCACGTTTAAGCGCCCACCGGGCTGGCCTGGAAGCCACAGAACCCCCTTGTGTTGTGGACATAAACTGGCATAAAGATAACTCACTGAACCCGTTATTAAGGTCACAACCGTGACCAGGGCTCCATTCGACCGAATTCATTCGGCCATTGACAATGGAGAGGGAAGACAAATCATACACTCAAACGGCTCAATAAAGGAGAAATAAATAGAAACAAACGGGTTCAGTGAGTTATCTTTATGCCAGTTGAGGATGTGGCCATAGCGACTAAGGCGCTATGCAAGTGATCTGGGAGCGAACTGGGTAGCCGGTTCGAATCCGGGTCATGCCACTCCGACGAAACGTAAGTGCATAAAGGAGGCTTACTGAACTTCGTTATTTCTAGTGTATGTTTTTCGCTGTTGGCTTGTTTCCGATTTTCCTTAGTATTATAAGAGAACACACATTTCGAAGTTTATCTTCAAGTTCACACGTATTGAAGTAATATTAGTTTACATAGAATGTAATTACTGAAACTTGATAATTTTTTCAAAGGCTAGCCCATAGAGATAAAAGTTGAAAAACAAAATTAATTGAAAAAGAAAAAAGTTAAATTTCGAAATCGACTAATAATCAAAATCGAGGTTTTCTTCTCCAATATCGATCGAAATCGAATCGAACCCAAAATATTACCTTCGCACACCCTTATGATAGTCAATAAGAATTTATACTTTCTTGAATAGTAGACCCCTGTCGCCGTGCAGCCTTGTAGACTCTCTTGAAATTGCGGATATATTTTTCTGCCAACCCGCTGGTCCAGGGCGCAAAACTTGGGCCTGTCATGTGCCTAATCCCATGGGATTTTAACCAATTTTGGAATTCGGCAGACATAAATTGTGCAGCATTGTCCGTAACTAAGCTGTCCATTAAACCATATAAGGCTATATGATTGTTTAAAACGTCAATGACACCCGCGGATGTCGTAGTCTTCATTTTATGCACAAAAAGAATTTTTGAATGTGCATCAACAAGTATAAAAAACATGTAATTGTCCATCGGGCAGAGAAAATCAGCATGCATGCGATTATCCGGCTTTACTGGATATTCCCACGTGTGTTTTGGCCCCGACGTTTGAGTATCTTTATACTCTTGACAATTTTGGCATGATTTAACTTTATTCTCAACGTCAGAGTCAATCTAAGGCCACCAGACTTTTTGTCTAGCTAAACTTTTCATTTTACCTAAGTGAGCAATGTGTAGATCTTTCAAGATTTGTGTCCGCAAGGCCATCGGCACCAGGACTCTACACCCCCAATATAGGGTTTTGTTTTTGACCGAGATTTCAACACGACGTGTGAAGTACGGCAACAGATCAGGAATTTCGCATTTGTCTGGCCAGCCATGGTCACGTAACAATAAAATTTTGAAAGAATTTTGTCAAGTTTACTTTCTAGAACGAGTGTCTTGTTTAAAACTGGAAGATGAGAGACTGTTTCTAAAGCAAGAATATTATACTGCTCTTCTGCTTTTTCGAATTCGTCGGTATTAGGGAGGGGAAGTCGCGCTAACGCGTCTGCCGTCAAATTAAGTTTACCGGAAATGTGTTCAAATTCATAATCGTAAGCATTAAGCATCACTGCCCAACGCTGAACCCTGGCGGCTGCCATCTACGGTATTCCTTTTTTAGGGCCAAAAATCCATACCAAAGCCTTTTGATCAGACTGCAGTATGAATCGCTGACCATAAACGTATTCATGAAACCGCTTCACTCCCTAAGCCACGCTGCGAGTAGCGCATTTCGGCTTGAGTTAGCTTACGTGAAGTGAAAGCTATCGGCTGCGATTCGGCGTTTTTCATGACATCAATGAGGCAGGTGCCGACCCCATAAGGTGAGCCATCACAAACGAGTTTAAGCTTCAATTTCGGATCGTAATGAACCAGAACTTTGGATATAAGAAATAATTTTTTTTACTTTACTCACGGATCGGACACATTCTGCCCCCCCCCTCCAAACCCACTTCACACTTGGGCTTAACAAACGTGTTACTGATGGCAGAATATGAGCGAGATTTGGTAGATATTTTGAGAAATGATTTACAAAACCCAAAAAGCTCTGTAGCTCTTGAATACATGTTGGGTTAGAAGCGTTTGTGTCTGATTCGATAACCTCAGGGAATGCATGCAGGCCTTCTGCATTTATCACGTGGCCTAAATATTTTAATTCAGGCCGAGACAGTTTACACTTATCGATCCTAAGTTTGGCTACAGCATCTTGTAAAGCATTTAACAGCCTGTTTACGATTCGTCATGTGCTACCCCCTCCCCGCTCACCAGGATGTCATCGTAAAACGGGAGATATTTGGGAATTTTACTGGTGACTTGAGTCATTACCCTCTGGAAAATTGCAGGGCTGGACACTAGGCCCAGGGGTACGCGAAGCCATCTAAACAAACCCAGGAGTGGATTTATTGTTAAAGCTTCTTGTGACTCTTTATGAAGTTCAATTTGCAGAAATGTATCCTTAAGATCGATAAGGGAAAAAGTGTAACTGCCTACTAATTCGCTAAATATTTCTGCAGCCGTAGGAACCGGATGGTGGTCGACTTCCAGCTGCAGGTTCACGGTAGTCTTATATTACCTATCACCCGGATTTGGCCATCCGGTTTGTGAACTATGATGATGGGCGTAGACCACTCAGAGGTTTCCACAGGCTCTAGAATTCCAAGGCCAAACAATCTACGAATTTCTTGGTTAATCTTTTCTTTGAGTGCTAACGGAACTGGTCTTACACGACAGTACACAGGCTTGGCATCAGGTTTTAAATGAATTTTGGCTTTAAAATTCTTAAACTTGCCCATGCCTTCAGAAAGTAGCTCAGGGAAACCCTTCACTATTTCGGAAGTGTCGAATGGTGTAATGCTAGTTTTAATTTTCTTTAGACTTTTATTAGGTTTCACTTTCGTTTGTAGGTCGTAAAATGGATGAAAATTAACTCGAAAAATAGAAAGCTAATCCTTTCCCATTAATGCAGGTTTATATAATTTTGAAACTAAAGCATCCAAATGTTTTATTTGACCTTTGACTTCAACCTTCAGACTTACAGTGTAAATCGTGTTCTCAATTCCATCAGTTTATAATTGTATTGAGTACGGACTGAGTTTTAAAGGACAATCCGCAAAATATTTTTTATGACACTCAATAGGGATAATGGATGCGTCTGCCTCGGAATCAAGTTCCATTTCAAGCTTGACACCATTTAGGCAGACCGGCATTTTTCATTTACGGATTTTCATAGAATTAACTACTACTACTATTTTGTTGGTTTGAAGGGGAATTGAAATCTGGTCCGCAGCCTGACTCAGTCCAAGAGTATTGTTGTTTTTCAGCACAAGATAGTCGTTGTCTAAATCACTATCAGACCCGGAACCAGACTCAGAATTTTCGACGCCAATATCCTGCACTTCTTCGCTTTCGCTATTGCGTTCAAGTTTGTTAACGCGTTTCTTGTAGCTATACTGTTTTTAGACTTCAGCCTAGCCTTAAAATTTGTACTAGAACTTGCTTTGAGTGGTCGAGTGTTTTTGAAGTTCGATTTGAATGGCTAGCTTTTCTGCACACGGCTTTTAAATGGCCGACAGTGTGGCATCTGCCACAAGTACATTCGTGATTATTACAATGTTTCACGTGGCCGGATTTGCCACAGCAATAGCAAAAAATTCCTTAGTGGATTTATGCTTACTTGGTGGTTTGCTAGATTTTTTAGCTACGTAATTACAGCTCTAGAATGGCCTCTCAAAATGCTTTGGTCTGTTTCAGCAGATTCTAAGGATAAAGCGAAGGATGTTGTAGTCTTTAAATCCAGAGTCTGCTTCAACAACTCGCGATGAATGACTTCAGATTGGATCACCCCAATTAGGCGATCCGAAATCATTTCGCTGTTAATATCTTTAATTTTAGAGATGTCACAAAACTTCGTCATTAGCTTTAGTGCAGCTAAATATTCTCCGATACTCTCATCTGATTTTTGCGACCTTCTAAAGAATTTAACGCGCTTAGAGACCACGGAGGGCACCGGCTCGATGTCATCTAATACTTTTTTAACGAGTTCGTCAGAAGTTAATGAGTCGGGCAAATCAGGTGAAATTATATTCAATATCCTGTCAAACATTTTCTGGCTTACAGATGCCATTAAAAATTTACTTGCTTGGTTGCTGGTATTTCTTTAGCTTTAAAATAATAACTAAATCGGTTGGAGTATTTCTCCCATGTATCGGAGTCGCAATCGAATTCCGAAAATAAACAAGCGGTTTTAGACGAACTCATGATGACGTCGTCTTCACTATCACTACAATCAAAATTTAAAGTTAAATTAGAACTAGTTTCATTAATTCTTGCGTTCACTACTGAATTTTTTTCAGCTTCACTTTCGCTGCTACTTTTAGCAGTTTCAGATGGTTTGCTACCGACAGCTGCGTTACAAAATTCAATTTAGTTAAATTTAATTACAATCCTGTTTAAATTGCAAGGTTAAACTTTAAACTGGAGCACTCAAGACTACCAGTCATTTATTTAAACACAGAAATAAATCAAGCTTGACTGTAGCCTACCTAGTTTTGTAAATTAACTGCCTACAAGTTAAATTTAAAGGGACTAGGCTTTGAAAAAAAATGTCTCTACGTTCATCATAATTGGAACATTTTACGAAAATGACACTTCTGGCCTAAGCCTCAGCACAGACCAGATTTCAATAAGTTTAAGGATAAACCTACGGTGTTAAATTTTACACCGGCACACACCAGCCCGAATATGGGCAATGACACAATCGAATTTCCCAGGGTATTTAACAGCGCATTTTTCGGGCCTTCAGGTTTATAGTACTACCTGTGCGGACACGCCAGTGCGTCGCTCTAGAACACTGCCAAGATAAAATTAACGATAATAAATCCAATCGCCCACTTCGGTTCTAGTTGTTAAGGTACTAAATTTAACTATTATCATTTTCGTACCACAATTCACTACCACGACAAATTAACACTGTTTGAAAAAGTTTAAACTCTGATAGGAATTCTGAGCACTAATTTTCATTGCCAAAATGTAAAAAAATTTTAACTTACCTCAAATATGGAGCAAAGATGTGGTTGAAGACCTATCAGTTTAAGCTTAAATTTAAACTATTACCAAAGGTACCGGACTCGTCACCAACTGTGATATCCTTGGCTTGGACACACCTAAGCCCAGCCTGGGCATCAAGGGTAAAGGAAACACATGGACTGCCAGAGCGTAGGCTACAGCTGATACGACAACTGACTTCCTGTTTACTTCTCTTTAAATATTATTACAACAGAAAGTCATGTGATATACAAATGCTATATAGAAATAATGGGATAGCCTATTGAGTAGTTAAGGTGTTATCTAGGTAGGGTTAACATATTGACATGAAATTGAAGGTAGCCATTGTGGAGCACACAAGTGACGACTCCACAGACTGTATGTGTAAACATAGTTTTTTCTCTGTTAGGTACCATCGCATGCTTAACAGTAAAATGATAGTTTTTGTTACTAATAAATAAATAAATAAAATATAAATAAATACTATAATTGCTATCCAATTACTCATGGTAATGGTGCTATTTACAAAATAGAATGTAAACCATTTACAGTGGCCTATGAAAATTTCATTGACATCTGGAATTAAAACCAAATCTGAATGAAATATCTAAAGAATACGACAAGGCCATCCAACAAAAACCTCGCAGTGAAACAACGAAATACTGTAACCTGGCACTGCTAATGGAGTTAGGTGATCGCAAAATCGTTAATCACCTAATCCCACAGTACGGCTCTTAATCCATTCATAAACTCACCTGGTTACATAATGAAAATTAAGTAAAGTGATGTTGAAACACTACCATGCTATAGCTATATCTTGATTACATTGTAAAATATTCAGGTAAAAAAAAATTACAAAAATATTCTGCGTTTTTTGCATACGCAAATTTCTAGATTTTTTTGTACTTGAACTACGCATTATGATCCTCTCAGACCTAGTTGAATAATTCAGAATAATTAAATCCCAAGCTTCCCACGAATGCAATGCATTTTCCCCATGACATAAAAAGCCAGCCATAAGAAACAAAAGAGTTAGTATTGAACTTCCCAAACCAAAGACTCACACTTAATAATACTTTTTACCGAAATTATCGAATCCTTTGCGTGTGCATTATTTCAACACCATATGAAAACAATACTGTATTATGGTACCTGGTTACAGTGGTTGTCCATAGAATAAATTTTTTGATGCTCAAATTATTGGGTCACTATCAGGACTAGTGAAACAGTTTTTCCCTGAAGCGGTGTCATCGTAAACAAACTTACATTGATGGTATATTTGCTATCTCTGGTTAACTGCTCTTTAATGATGTGAATCTTGAACGAGCCAGTGACAATAGACAAGCAATCACATCCGTCTAGTAAAACGTATAAATCTGAAGAAAAAATATGGGGGCTATCATTACTTTTTTTTAGAAAAAAAAACAGACAAATAAGTAGAAATATGTGGTTACCTTTTCTATTATGTTAAGAAAAGCAACTGTGAGCGCAAAGCATTATGCAATGAATACAGCTATTCCATCTTACGTAACTTTCTTTAGTTTTTCTTCTCTTCTTTGTTTTAACAAACTAGTTATGAAACTGTTAAAATGGTTTACAAATTACAACCTTATTGTACTGACTAAATTCAGTTATGCAGTGATAGGCTCACGCACTTGATACGTTACACCAATGTGCCAAGTCATACGACACCAACTTTGAATGAAATGCATATTCATCGTTGCTGTAAGTATGCATTTATATTTTTTACTGCAGGCACTATATGGTACTCTTGCAAAGTGGCTTGATTTGTGTCTTTTTGATTGCATTTATGAGTTTATCAGTGCATTGTATGAATCTACAGTTTATGGTAAAGTATTTTTAATTATGTAAAATAGGACAGCAAAATCTTTCAAGCATAAAATGTGCTAAGATTGGAAAGTCTTTTACCCCGGTGCATCCAATTAACTTTTTTATAACTACGGTCTCTCGATATTTTAACTTATATATTATATTCCTTTACGAAAGGTATTTAGCTGTAAAGTTACTCGAGTGAGAATTTTTCACGGAAGATAGTCAATATTTATTTGAATACATAATAACTTAAACAATTTCTACAGAATGCATAACATTTAATGGTATATTTATATTTTTTACCGTATTTCTTGACTCGTTTATGCTTATAATTATTGTCCTGAAATTATATAGGTACATAATGCTACTAATGGTGGACAACATAGTCACAATCTTGTTTCGTGTACTAAAAAAATATGGTCTGCTGAGTGGAGTGAGTGAAGCGAGCATTGAGGAGGCTATAACAGACACTGCAATATAGGTAGGTTGTAGTATGTATTCTGGGTAGAACCTAAAGGAAATGGCAGACTGCCATGAAATTTGCCAAACTCTTAGGTAAACATAAAAGAATTGCTGATGTCGAATTTGCTTTAGGTTGATTAATTATAATCCACAAAATTATGCTTTTTTGAATCTATCGATCTAACACTCGCCATTGTAAATTTGGAGTCTTGAATAGTTAAGGAATTTCCGACAAAGCTTACATTGTGCTACGCATAGGTAGGTGAACTGCATATACAACATCTGTTAACACTAATTTTTTTAGCTTGACATTTTCCCATTTGTAGGTCGCATGGCGTTAGGTTGAGTTAGCAGATAGCATTTAAATAATTCTGAAGCTTTCAGAACTTTTAGGCCTAATTTGTAGCTTCACACCAAAAGGCAAAAAGCTCATACTTAGCCAGGTGAGTATTTGACCCAGATTTTAAAAGAATATTAGCAAGTTTTGCGAAGTCATTAAGAAGAACATAAAAATTTAAACTAAATTTAACGGGATGAATGAAATAAAACGGTACTGTACTAAGCAGCTTGCTTTAAAAAAATGTGCAAATAATTAACAAAAAATCAATCAAAGACCGAAGTTTCTGGTTTCTAGCTGAGCTGCAATTATCTTTGGTATTGAGGCAAATCGTACATCATGAATTGTTCAGTGTTGTGTTAAATCCCGCAAATCATACACCAAGTTATGGGTGTATAAGGTTGCCTATTGGAATATGAATACCTTTTTGGCCCCTCTATGTACTTAAGAATATGGAACACTTAGAGCTCAGCGCTCAGCAACATTTATCAAAGTCTATACAATATAAGCGAGGTTTGCAGTACTGTGAACATCCAAAAATACTTACGTAGACCTTTTAGCATTAATACACTGAAGGAAGATGTGACCATAGTGTGTAACTTGTACTGAAAGCCTATTAATTGATCTTTACTTCTATGAATATATTCCTTAATCCTGGAAAAATGGGCCACAAATTCACACACACACAAACCTAAATTTTTTCAATTACTTTTTTAGTACGAGTCATCCCAGCATGGGACATCATTTAATTTGCTTGACTTAACAGAGTTCTTGAAAGGGCAACAATAATTCTGCTACATTTTTGACGTGTTTAAAATTTTTATTTGAATAGTAAATAAACTTTTGATGAATTAGAAATTTTTATTTGTAGTATAAATATGTCTTTCCCGTATTTGTGATTGCCATTTAAAATTAGTTTGTGATAGATACTAACTTGGCTCACCCAAAAATTTTTAGAACAGGTTTTCTAGTTTTAAGATTACAACTTAAAAACGGCAGGTGCTACTGATTTTTAGTTCCTACCACTGGAAAGCTTGTATTGCATTGTATCGAAGAAATCAATTAAGTATATTTCAATATCAGAATCGGTCTAAAGTTAGCATAGACAATTAGACATTGCATTTTGAACAGTATTGAATTTTCAAGCTGAGCCCACGAATTGAGTTCGATTACAATCTGCGCTCTTGGCCCAGATAAAGTTTGAATGTCGGTTGCCCTAAATTTACAACCTAATGAGCTTTGCTTTCTAACTTTCGTTTTCCACACCATCACGTTTATTTTTTTTAAATTTTCGGTTATTAATTTATTTTAGTATTAAAAAACGCTTACGTGTATGCAATATGGATGTAAGACTTTAAAAAATTAATGCTATAATGGAACAGATATTATAAAAAAAACAGGTTAGCCATCAGCATCACACTAATAGGTGTAAAAGAAGAATCTTCTGCGTCCCCAAAATAAGCTGTAGATTCTTTTACACGTATTAGTGTGATGCTGAATGCTTACATGGCATTTTCTAATATATGTTCCTTTAGAGTAATAAGTTTTTAAAGGCTTACATCCGTATCGTATACGCTTAAGCGTTTTTTAATATTAATACCTGTTTTTTTTCTTGTTCCACAAGAATAACAACGAAAAGAATATTGTAGCAAGATTAAAAAAACTGTTTTAAGAAAGCCTTTTTAATACTCAATCTTAAGCTATACAATTTTAAAATAAGTTCTTTGGTTAAATTTCTAGGTAAGCAGAACTTAACTAACAAAAAATACAACAACAATTGTAGTCACATTAAAATAGCATTCAAAAGGTCTTTGGCCTTCTTCATGCCTACGTTTTAAGCTATAAAACTTGAGCATTAGTTCATTGGTTCAATCTCCAGGTGTAGTATCGTGGTTACGGGCCAAAATTTGGGATATTCGTGAACATCGAGTTAAAGCTATGATATTTTTGTACCCAAGTCAATTCTTCACTTATAAATCGAGCTAGCTTTGGAACTCCTCAAGATAACCCCTGAAGCACCATCCTGTGCCTCCACCACACTCACTTCTATGAGGGTATTGACTCACAAATTCTTGATGAGCATGATAAAACATGAATTGGTACACAAGTCATTTCTAGCAGTACAAGTCGAACAAGAACTTGTTGGTCGTCAGCCTCATGGGCGGGACAGGTGGAGGCACTGAGGTGGCTTTTTGTTGTATGTCATGAGGTCCCGTATGTAGTTCGATTCCTGAAGCTACAATGAATGATTTTAGTACGTTCAATAAGAATTTGTTGGCCAATGATGCTTCCTTGGGGTGAATAGTGGGAGAGGACGCTGGAGGAGTCTTTGGTAGTATTTCGGGTGGGTGGGACCCAGGGTGGGTGGTACCCATAGCTGATTTGATTTCTACTGCTAGAATGACTTGTGTACCACAATGCATGATTTTAGAATCATCAATAAAATTTTTTTGGGTGTCAGCATCATGGAGCGGGTGTTTGGGTTTACCTTTCACTTCAGTTTTTAAACATTCCTCTGACTTGTTTCACTTTCTACATTGTTTTACTACAAGCATTTATCTCGTAAAATGTGTCTTCTGTCTTGCTTCTAAATGTTTCACTAGTTCTAAACAATTCTGAATGAGATGTAACCTTTCGTCATGATTTCTTCATTTAATGCTTCCTTATCATTCATTGTGAATAATATAAGGCTGGATATAATTCATCTTCCAAGTTCCAATGTGAAAAGAAACGAGTTAATGTGATAGCATGAATTTCAACTAGACTGGCAAATGTTATGCTGGGAGCATCTAGTTATTATACTCCTTCTAAGAATTCTGTGAACAGTAGACCTGGCTAGCCCCGACCCCCCAAAGAAATAAATTTAATAACTTTGGCCCACTGCCATACATTATTTACTAGCCGTAATTTTTCCTGCCATTTTGGGTTTAATCAAATCGTGTAAAACCATATACAATACATAAGTTGCATTTCAAAGAATATTCTTACTAAAATCCTTTTGAACTATAACTATGCCTATAGGAGACAGAATGCCTAGGCGATACACAAGAAGACCTCAGTAAAGAAAGCTTTTATTTGTATTTCAAATAAGAACGCAAAAGGTAACACAAGCATGTGACAGCCCTGGTTGGTGGGTAGGGAAACCAAAAGAAACAATAAAAGCCTATAAGATTTCAAGTAAAAGAAAAAAAAAACATTTAATTAACCAAGGAAAATAACTAAATTAAAGGGTTTTACAGTATTTGGATTCCAAATAAAAAAGTAAAAGGAAAAGCGCATGCAGCAACCCTGATTGGTGGCGGGGGGGGACCAGAACAAACAATAAAAGCCCAAAATTAGATTTCATGTAAAAAGAAATAAAAACATTTATTTGGCCAATAAGCAAAATAGCTCAAATTTTACAGCATTCGGATTCCAAATAAAAACCCAAAAGGAAAAAACGGACGTGGTAACCCTGCTTCGTGGGGGGGAACCAAAGCAAACAATAAAATCCATAATTAGGTTTCAAGTAAAAAGAAGAAAAAAACATTTAATTGGCCATCAAGCAGAATAACTAAAATAAAGGGGTTTACAGTATTTAAATTCCAAATAAAAACTCAAAAGGAAAAAAACGCACGTGGCAACCCTGCTTCTTGGGGGGGGGACCAAAACAAACAATAAAATCCATAATTAGATTTCAAGTTTAAAAAAACATTTAATTGGCCATCAAGCAAAATAACTAAAATAAAGGGTTTCACAGTATTTGGATACCAATTAAAAGCGCAAAAGGAAAAACGCATGTGGCAACCCTGCTTGGTGGGGAGAAGCCACTTGTACGGTGGCAGTAAAACATAGCTGCTGTCGCCTCTTATCCCTGATACCCTTTAGAAATTGAATCGCCCAATGTACGTCCTGAATTAACAACTATCCAGTATTTACATCTAATCACCCCAAGCTCGCTGCACAAAAGAGCTAGTTACGTTATACGACAAGGAGTTCCCAGTTTGCAGTACTGTACTTACTGTAATTGGTAGAATTTTGTTACAGATTTAGTAACCTTAGTTAATGCTGCATGTTGCCCTTCAGCTACCGTACTGCCGTTGCACCAAAGATGTGAGTCATGTGACCTGATGTTCCCAGGGCTTGCACTATTGTGTGATGTGTAGTATACTGTAGTACTGGTTGGTTCGTACGCTTGAAAGTGACAGTAGTTAGGTGTATACAACCTGATACGTATGATTCGATACAGTTTGTTCTTTTTGTATTCGCTTCGTTCGATTCTACTCGTTCTTTTTGTATTTCTTAACGACATGCCACGCATGAACCTACACCAACGTATCAATATTATTAAATGGTATTACCAAATCGATACGATATCAGACGTTTTGGTGATGTGGCAGGCTATGTATCTTCATCCACCTCCATGCCGGTCTACAGTGGCACATTTGGTGGAGAAATTTGAAACCACATGTTCTGCTGATAATCAAGATAAGGGCCGTTCTGGCTGTTAATGAATGGCACGAACGATTGAAAAGCCGCCAAGATCCATCACGTGTTGCTTGATGAACCAACGACGTCCCAGCATCAGTTGGAACGGCAAATGGGTATGTCACTGCCTTCAGTTAATAGGCTGATTAAGGACGAAGGCTTGAAGGTGTACCGTCCACGGCGTATCCACGCCTTAAACGAATATGATCCTGATCGACCCATTCAATTCTGCGACGAATTCCTTGATTTCCTCGCAGATGATCCACAGAACGTGGAACGGATATTATATTCCAGTGAAGCCAAGCATCATCTGAATGGCAGAGTTAATCGTCACAACTGCATATGTTACAGTGATAACAACCCACACGTCACTATGGCGGCATTCACGCCATCACCTGGCATCAATGTTTGGGGAGTTATATTGGCTGGGGGTCATTGGAACATTCTTCTTGATGGAACAATCAACGGTACAGTATATCGACAGCTGCTAGAAGGCAGGATTCTGCCAGCTGTACGGGGAAAGTGTCCCGTAGATATTATTTTCCAACTAGATGGTGCACCACCGCACTATGCAACACAGAAGCCAGACCTTCTTGATGACCAATTTCCCAACAGCTAGATTGGTAGAAGAGGTGCTATGGAATGTCCCGCAATTTGGTGTACATTCAACCAGCCTAGGATATTGCAACACTGCAGTTTCTCATTACTGCTGCGTTTGAGACATTTACTCCTGACTTATGCTAGAGAATATGTTTAGGTGTGGAAAGCAAATGTGGTGAGTGTATTGTTGCTGGAGGAGGACAGTTCGATCACCTTCATTCGTGATTCAATCACCTGAAACATCTTTCTTTCTCTCTAAACCTTAATGATGGACTTAGTTTACGTTATAACTGGTTTGAAACAAAATGTCAAACATCAGCCTTCTAGAGGTCAGCGTATCTGGCATGGCAATGGGACGGGGACCTGGCAAAGTCATCCTCTCCCCCCCCCAGAGTTCAATTACATACACTCTTTCCTTTGCTTTATTATTATTTTTAATCTATGAATTCCTCACAGATCTGAATGTATCGATCGGGATCATCTTTGTTACTGTAATCCAAATACTGTAAATGCATTTATTTTAGCTATTTTATTTGATGGACAAATAAATACTTTCTTGTTTCTTTCTATTTGAAATTAAAAAATATATGCACGTATTGTTTGTTTTGGTCCCCCCCCCCCCCACCGACCAGGGTTGCCACATGCATTTGTTCCTTTTGCGTTTTTATTTGGAATCCAAATACTGTAAAATCCTTTATTTTGGTATTTTGCTTTATGGCCAAATAGATGTGTTGTTTTCTTGTTACTTGGTGTCTAATTATGGGCTTTTATTGTTTGTTTTGGTCCCCCCTCCAACCAACCAGGGTTGCCACATGCGTTTTTTCCTTATTGCATTTTTATTTGGAATCCAAATACTGCAAAAGCCTTTATTTTAGCTATTTTTCTTGATGGCAAAATAAATGGGTTTTTTCTTTTTACTTGAAATCTAAATATGGGCTTTTTTGTTTGGTCCCCCCTCCACCAACCAGGGTTGTCACATGCTTTTGTTACCTTTTGCGTTCTTATTTGGAAAGCAAATAAGAGTTTTCTTTCTTGAGGTCGGGAATAACTTTCATGATTTCTTTACTGAGGTCAGGGATAAGGGTTATAGCGGACGGGGAATGGATATTGGACTTAGAAAATTTCGACGTGGACGTGTAGCGTTTTTTAAACACCCTGTACATTGAAGTATGATGTTTCGGATATTCTGTTATCCGATATCAAACACTAGGAAGCAGGTCTTGGGCCTATTACACAAAAAGCAAATAGAAATTTGTTTTAAATTTACACTTATGTTTATTTAGGTAACTGTTCCATATTTGTGAAAACTCCTTAAACATCTGTATGCAATGTTCGCTTTGCTAAATTCGGGTAATTCACTTTTCATATGAGTTACTGCAGGCCTTTTTCGTCTTTTATTTTTTTTAATTAGGCCTAAGCTACGTATCACATTTACTTTAACTGGCTTTCGTTTGTGACAACGTTCGTTTTGTTGTGTTTTTTCTGCCACTTTCAGCGTCCCAGAAAAAGATGTATGATACTGCAGCTGATTATAAATAAAAGGCCACGTTGCCTGACATTGGTTTGACTGGTACTGTATTATACTACCTAAATTATTGTACCATTAAAAGTCCACCAATCTTTCTTAGATAAAAAGTATTAATAGTAAAGGATGTGACTGCGTGCTAGACAATGATCAGTATCCATAATTAGAAATGAAAAGTTAACCATACGAAGCTGATATGATATGTAACCTATACCACCTTCGACCTAAGTATTACGGCACACATCTCTGTAGGATTCGGTCGCTAATCGAACAGTAGTAATCATCTCAGTTGTGCTACTAAAGATGTGGCCATCATGGCCCTAAAGGTAAAATGCTACGTTACCTGATGCTGGTTTGGATGGTACCATACTGTGCCAATGCCAGTGATTCGTATGTTTTTCCTAACAGTTGGTGTGCAAGACGTATTTCTTAGATAAAAAATATAGATAATAAAGTAATTTACTTCATGCTAGACTTTGATCATAAATTATAATCAGGATTGAAAAGGTTGACGATGTAAAACATAACCTATAGCACCTCCGATTTCAGTATTAAGGTACACATATTTATTGCATTTCTTGCAGCAATCACTAATCTAAAAGAAGCAGCCATCACACTAAAAGCTCACTGAAACACGAAATAATCAAAGTTGTCTTAAATTTCACACAAGAAAAAGAGCCAAAGTCAGGCTTAAGGGAATGAAAGTAGGAAAACTGAGAGCCCCACCTGACAAATCAGGCTGGAAGTGGCTGAGAAAATTTAGAGGGCTGTTTATGGGGAGGGGCCCTTCAAGGGAGTTGGAAACAGCAACAGAGGGCATAACCAGAATATACCCTTTTTGAATACAAAATTTTGTTGGAATTGCGACTGTGTAGTTCAGGTAGTACTAGTAGTAGTAGTAGTAGTAAGGTCATGATGCAAATGTTATCTATATTAACTTTTGTACGATATTGTGACTCTCTGAATAGAGGGGGGGAATGAGGCTTAATGGCGCGTCGACAACTTGGTCATTAGCGCCAACCTCAGTCACAGTGCAGTGGTCCGGGTTGCCACTGAATAGAGCAGTGGTATTATCCAGGTCAGGGTGTTTCACGTGCTGAACTAAGCAAGGAATTGTATTTATCATTTGCTTTAAGATTTGACCTATGGTCCACTGGTACTCTATGGTTTTATTCTGAATTTGGTTTACCATTCCAGTATACGTTGTGTGCTCCCAGGTATTTGATAAACTGAGTTTTATAAATATTGTGAATTTCAATATGATGTGTAGAGGCTATCAAGAGAATATAGGTGACGAAACGAGCAATCCAATGTGGGAAAAAAAGCTTGTAAAGGCACTCAGTTTGGTGAACAAAAAAGCAGATTGCCATTTTTCTACAACCGGAATCACACAAAGTTGGCTTCCCTTTAGGCTAATCACTAGTGTAAAACAGTCACACAATATTTCCCAAGTAACAGGAGTAGTTTGGCCAACAGCAGGGCCAATATAGGTATCTTTGACAACGTGTTGAGCCACTTACAGTGCAATTGAACCAACAATAGATCAAAACCGTGTGGCCATACCTAATTTTTGACGTGGTGGCAGAACACATGGGGAAGACAAAGTGGTCAAGGCCACTGTCGAATTTATTGCCTGGAATGTTAGGAAACACCGATTCAGAGGTACGAACTAATGAAAGGACTGAAACGAACAGTGCTGCCACCACATGGGTACCACAATCGTGGATGGCTTCACATCTGGTCAAATGACCCATCATGTGGGTGCCACCATATTGGATGGCATCACTTCTGGCGTCAAGTGGATCAAAGGCTGCAGGCTAGGGGTAAAACTGGGTGGGTCAAATTAATAAATAAATTTGTTTCCTGGATGTTACGGCAATCATCAAAACCATCGCAAACTTTAGTTCATACATATTAGAAAACCAATGCACACTAAGCGCACTAGGGCATGCAATTTTTAACGTAATTTTACACGAATTTAGCTAATTTTGAATCCAGAATATCTGGGATTGAGGTTGCTACATTACCGGGATTTTCGGGAATAAAAAATGGTCAGGATACCAGGATCCCGAGATTTGGCATCCTGGGATTGGATGCCCTAAACCGCACCTTATATTTTTATAAATTTGTTGAACCTATTTTCAAAACCAATGTTGTCATAAACGAAATAGCACGCATTATTTTCCATACCTCCAACAAATTAATTACTCCTTGAAAGTAAAATTCAGTTCACCTTTCATAAATTCCATGACAATGGTTCCTGTTCCACATACTTTCTTAAACGGCCAGATGATGAAAAATCTTTCAAGAAAAAGTCCCCTGCTTAGAATTTCGTTGGTTTCCCGTGTTTTTTGGAAATTGCTGAGTGCTTTTGCAGGCGTGTTCCCCACAGGGGATTAATCTTGCTTCATCATCTGGGCAATTACTTAAGCGTTTAACATTACCTGGCAAATCAATAGATCATAAAGATATTCGCAAAACTGGTAAATACTTAGTTTTTCAAACACCCTGCAGCGAACAGAATCACCATTTTTATTGGAATGATAAAAGAATTTATAAATGAAAGGGCAGCATTCTTAGTTCAAACTCAAAACAAACGATAAATATAATTCCACAGTCCACCAAATTCTAAAGACAGGGCAAAGCCCTTATCTGGAAAACACCACTGTGCTATTCAGAAAGTTCCAATACCTATTAGGAATTAATTTAGAAAACATTTGTATCACGTCACAGCAGCCACCAACACGTAATTACTTTTTGTCTGTAACAGAAAGATTAAAATAGTATATTACGGCTCGGCACTCACTTGGAGTCTTCAACTTTGCCTACCAGAAACTTTGCCTACCATAAAAAGACCTACCCAAAATTTTCTAAGCAGCTGCCTGCGTGCTTATAAGGTGGAAGTTACTGGTATCCTGTTGTCATTCATTTGTGTTTGACTTCGGTTCTTTTGCTTACGTCAAGTTTAAGAATGCTCGTTTGATTGTTTATGTTTCAGTTTTTTAGTGTTCTTGCCAAGAATTAAAACAGTTGCAGTTCAAAAGAATTTTATTTTGATAACAGATAAGAGAATATTCGAAACGTCGCACTCCAGTCTACGTATGATTTTTTTTTGCACCTTCTTGACTTTCTGTCTCCTATCTTTGTTTGGTGTATTTGTATATTTTAGCTATTTCAATGTTGCCGTGTTTATTCCTAGACATCGAGTTTTTGAGGTCCTAAAGACTCGTCTCTCCACAGTATGCTTGGAATTTTTGCAAATATTTTCAATTTTTCCTATAAAATGTCACTTTTTCGGGATAACTTCTTCTCCACGAAAATACTATTATCAACATATTTTCCACTATCATTTTGCATGAAAATTAAGCCTCAGAATCCAACAACTGTTTTCGAGAACGAACAGTTAATCACTTTTCACAACAAGGCTGTTTACAGTGAACACTAGGCAACATTAAACAGGTATCAAAAAACTGTTTCTTATCTTTTTATATTTTAAAGCAGGGGTTAGTAGTTGGAAAAATAGGGGAAAACAGTCCCTTTGAACAGTCCATCCAATAAACCCCTGCATTTTGTCATCCAATAAACCCCTATTTGAGTATTTTGTTCGCATGTTTTTTTTACAGTGGTGTCGCATGTTGGTCATTTTTCACCATCTGTGAGTGTGGCAATGTGGCCTGAGAGTTACCATGACTGTGTCAGTGGTTCGAGTCCGGTCACAACCACCCCTGGCATTTTCGGGAAGAGAAGGGTCCTGTGATGTATCCTGAGTAGATTGTGGTATGAAAAAGAAACTAGGAATTTCCGATGGGATTTACCTAGCAAAATTGTCCCTCTCTCCGTCTGGTGCCATGACTAAGGCTGCGATCATAGCAAAATCTAAACATATCCGTATTTTTATGGAGGTGTCTTTTCTAAGGGAATGGAGGGGGGGGGGGGCTTCACTTTTCCATGTGTTTTTATGCAAGGCTTTTTCTGCAGAGTATGGCCAGGCATCTTTGTTGGTTTGCTACAAACAGAGCAAAAGCAAGGTAACTCACTTTTCTATTTTAGCCGTTATGCGTGGTGAAATAAAGCAGTTCATAGTGATAACCTTGGACTAGCTGTGAAGTAACTCATTTCGGCAATGATGTTACAGGTGATGTACACCTTGCTGATACCTTGAAAATGATCTCTAGCACACTACCAGCGTGACTAGTGAGTGTTGCCAGCACTACTGTCAATAGAGAAAACTGAGTGAAAACACGTGCATGAAGCTATCAACAAGGCATCCACCACGTTCCATGAAAACTAATCAAACATAAAATGGACCTCGTGTGGTTCTTGATATTGACTAAAAAATTGCCAGATGCATGTACCAGTCGGGTGTTTTCGGTGCAAATAATTTGACGATTTTTTCTTCCATAACAAACTTAGTCTTCCCATAACACAGGGTTAAAAATCAAAAACTGTAGCAACATGCACGAAAACAAATGTGGAGGGAAAATAAGTGATCGCTTTTGTCAAGTGTGCTACACTTTACTAAAAAATGAAAAGTGAGTTATCTTGCTGTTGCTCCGTTAGTAGACTAAAGATAACAAAACCAGACGAAGAGTGAGGTTGAAAAACTACCCTTGAGTCTACTACGATAACCTTTGCAATGGTTTGTTAAGGAAGGATGAGACTGCATTCCTGAATAAAACTCGAAACAAGTCGAAAATACTCCACACAATCAATTTTTTCTTAGAACTAAAGTTTTCAACCAAGAAAATAATCGATTCACGTTTCAGGAACTTAGCTATACGGGCAGAAAAAATTACTTTGATTTACGGGAGTTTATCACTCAAAAGCAACATGCAGCCGGGCGGCTTTTTTTTATACCAAAATTTATCTTCTACAGGAGATAAAATTTTTTGGAGGCCTACATTTTCTCTTTCTGTTCAAATCAAGCTCTTTTTTTTCCTCATTTGGTTTGCCAAACTATTGTCAGCATCGCAAACTTTCCACAACAGATATAGGTTTCTGTCTATTGTTGGTACATCTCGTGCACCCAGTTTGTTTCGAAAGGCAAGCGAAGTTTTTTAAAAACAATTCACGCGGGGGGGCTCCTGTAAATGAAGGGTATTTTTGGCCCTAAACGAACCGATAGCCTTTTTTAGGGGAAATGAAAAGGCTTAAACTAAGCTCAGTCACAGTGCATTGGTCCTGATTGCCAGTGCAACTACAACATTACAGAGATATTAAGTAAACTCTAAATCTAGGTGTTTTAATTTAAGGACTTTTTAACGGAAAATGATGAGGTTTAGATCCAACCTCAGTCACAGTGCAGTAGTCCTGATTGACACTGAACTACAACGTTACAGAGATGTTATTAAACAAACTCCAAATCTATGTGTTATTAAATTAGGGTCTTTTTTGGGAGGTGGGATTGGGGACTCTGCAGACTTTAATTAAGGACCCTTTTAGGTTCTTTAATTGGGGATCTTTTTAGGGATATTAATTGGGGACCTTTTTAGCGATATTAATTGGGGACTCTTTTTAGGGTCTTTAATTAGGGTTACTTTTAGAGGTTAATTGGGAACCTTCTAAGGGTATTTAATTACGGACTTTTTAGGGTCTTTAATTAGGGACCTCTTTGCGGACCTTAATTGGGGACCTTTTTTATGGATGAATTAGGGACTTCTTTGCAAACTTTATTTGTGGATCTTTATTAAACTGAATTAAGGACCTATTTGCAAACCTTAATTGAGGGCCTAGAATATGCTAATTAGGGACGTTTTGCAATTTTTAATTTAAGAACTTTTTAGAGGTTGAATTGGGGACTCTTTTCAAGATAAATCTGCAGGGTATGTTTTAGGGACAAGTTATTATTTGTCGTGCTAAATAAGGATTTTCAAATTTATACTAGGTTTGCTCTTTAATGTTTACAAAACTGTATACTTTCTTCATAAAAAAGTAGCAACAAATATTTGCAGTTTATAATACTTCTTAAATTAAGAGTTTTATTTTTTTGCATGTCAACTAACGGCTTTTAATTAAGAGCAGTATATTGGTATTCTTTGTATTTTTACGAATTTGGCAATATTAAAAACAACAGTGTTTACCGGCCTTATGGGCTACAGTGTCGTGGTGAAAAAGAACGCAATTCAGCTAGTTTTATGGACATAGCGTTACTAAAATTTGTCAAGGGATGAGGTGAGGCCACCGTCCACCCTGTGCATCTGGCTTGTTGAGTGACCCGTCTATCGGAACGTTAGCAATTTCTTGAGAGGGGCCTCGTGTCACCATCAGATAATGCCTGAAAGTCAATCAAGTATTTGATCGTCGACTGAGCCCTGAGAATGGTGGTTGTTAATAATGCAATTTTCGTAGAGTGTAGAGAAATAAAAAGTGTTACAAAATATTTCTGTTAGTTGAATTTTGATGCTAACTTAAGCTGAGAAAACTGTTTCTTGATTTTCTCAACCCATCCCTAACTTTTAGTCATGATTAATTTCGAATTTTTAAACAGAAAATTCTCAGACTCTGCTTAGTCTTGTATGTTGTATTTTTCGGCCTATTTCCGATTATTCGTTAGAATGAACCCCTGAACTTTTACAGGAAAGTCCTTCAGGGTACTTTAGAAACTTTCAGGGGAAAGGACGAATTTTTTGGTGTTATATTAGGAATATGATGACAAGCTGTAAGTGTTGCAATTTAATTTTACATTTATAAAAAGTTATTTTTTATTGTAGCTTTAGTATTTACATGTAATAATAATACTAATTTGTTGTTGGAGTCAAATTAACTGCCCATAACTCGTGAACAGTTAGTCTTAGAATAAAATGGCTATGAATGAGTGGTGAGACCTACCAGGGGCACCAAGTTTTATTTAGTTTCACAACTTACGGTTCCACAACTAACGGGTTTTAAAGAGCAGTATTTTGTATTCTTTTGTATTTTGAGTATACGACAAAATTAAAAACAACAGTGTTTACCATTCTCATGTGGTCACAGCGTCGTAGTAAAAAAGAATGAAAAAATAATATTTCTTTGGACACTGTGTTACTAAATTTTTTCAAATGTCGAGGTGTTATCAATCGTCTTGATCGTACGTATGGCTTGTTAGTGGCCCATCAATTGGAATGTTGGGACTGTCTTGATGGGGGCCTTCGTGTCACCATCAATATTATGCCTGCAAATTAAGCAAGTATTTTATATTCGGCCGAGCCTAGAGAACTGGTTGTTGTGAATATTGCAGTTTTTGCAGAGTGCAGAGAATTAAAAAGTGTTGCAAACGATTTCCGTTAGTTGAATTTTGAAATTTAGCTTAAGCTGTTTCTTGATTTATGTAGCCCAACCCTACATTTTGATAAGCCACTGCTTTACCGTCAGCTGTTACAATTTGTCTTTGCCACATATCTGATAAAATTTCGACCATCTCATTTCTATGCCCATCGTGGCCAGCCAAAGCAGATTTATACAAAAGCCCGAGTCTTTTAATCAAGTCATTGGAGTCGTTGTAATATTTGTAATCGACTCTGCTCGAATAAGCCAATTTTTTAACCATGCCAGTCCCTCTTTTCTTTGATTTCATATCTTCCTAAATGGGAGCGATGATCGACGTGTACTTGGCGCTGGGATAAGACTTGGGTTTATGGGTAGCTGGCTCATTGTTCTGAAATATTGCGTAAATATTTTTTTAACATAGCCGCGTAAGCTGCTTTAACATCTGGCAAGCATAGGGAGTTTCTTGCAAATCTTTGTGAACTAGCCAATTTCAAAGTCCGCGTCTTCCCGCATACTGCTCCCAACTGACTACTATGTCATTTTCAAAAATTTTAACCAATTTATTCCCAAAGGTCAGCCCGTCTTTTTTAGTATCATAATGTAGTCCGAAAACTGAGTCAGTCTCCTTCGGATTTTCGAAAAACTTTATCAAAAAAAAATGTAGCAGTTTCTTCAATTACCTGGCCAGGTAACAAACTATCAAGGGACCTTACAGTGACTGTGTTAGGGAGGTCCGTCGGGGTAGAAATGCGTCTAGGTTGCACCGCGAAATATGTAGGGGTAAGTTTAGGACTGGTGCTCATCCTTGCGTATTCGGTTTTAGAAGGAATCTCGGGAAGGATTCACATTATAGGAGCTTTAGCCGGAGTTGAACATTTGGCGACGCTGTAATTAAGTGGGGTTGACAATGTTTTCTAACTAGGAGTATTGACATTGGAAGGGGATGGCGATAAATCCAATGATTTGTAGTGATCCTCGTCAGTTTCTTCCTCTTTGTAAGCACCTTGAATGGGGGTAGTTTGTATGTGTTGGGCTAGAGTTTTACATCACCGACCGATGTTGGTTTTAAAGTGCCACCTGTCGGTTTCAGAATGCCTACTATTGGCTTAAAAAACGCTTGTAGCAAATTTTCGTGTTCCCTTTCACCCAAATGACGGTTTAAAAATATAAGATAAACGTCTTTTGAGTTTTGTGATTTCTCGTTTTGTCTCCATTCTTTTGTTTAATAGGTAAAAACGAACGTTTATAACACCCCACGTTTTACGTTTTGTTTATTGATAAAAATCCGTAAGGCTTTTTCCAACAATTTTGACACAAAGTTTTAAAGTCTGAAAATACCATGAAAGGGGCACCATGATTTTCGTAAACATGTTTCAAATTTAACTCATTCACAGGAAAAAGGATTAATAAATTTGCATTGTGTCTAACTACTTGTTTAAGAATTCGTGTGTAAGACTGACTACAATAAAAAAAAACATTGGCAATTGAATGACGTCCTTGCGTGAAGTATCGCTCAATATTTTTTTTTTTGGTTTATCCAAACCACAGTTGTCAAAAAGAATAAGGTTTCGAAATTGTGGGTCCAGTTCTTCAGGCGGAATTAAATCTATTTGAAACTCGTGAAAAAATGTGAAATCCCATCCAATGTTTTTCTCAATTTCACTAAAAATAGACGGCACAAATTTGTATTTAGGGTGACATAAAGTTTTACTGTAAATAAATAACCGGTCATAGTCGTGCCACCTTTCGTTACAGGTGAAATTAAACAGTTAGTTAGTTTTTTTCCACAATTTGCGGGCCCTATAATTAAACAACTGATATTTGAAGGTAGAAATAGATGATTTTTTGGTTTTTTTTAAGGCACAAAAAGTCGTAATTTTTTATTTAGATTTTTATTTCCGTATTTTTTAATGTTTAGAGAGATAATAAATCGATATAGTCTTCATCAGTAAATTTATCGTTGGAATCATTGGAAAGGGCCACTCCAAAGTCCTCATTGCACCGAGTAATTAATTCGAAGCAAAGAGTCTTCATTAAAGACCCGGTTAGAAAATAAAGAAAATATAACTTACATGATTGGAACTCAAACTCACAACAGCCACGTACTAAGTCGGGAATATTAATAATATGCGGATGTCCTGGGTTTTTTTTAGATTGTGGCGTCTTGTATTCTCGCAAATCCAGTCATTAATGCTCGTTGTTTTACTTCATTCCTTACTCTGTCACCATGTGCTGAAGATTTTTTGTTTGTTAGGGGGTAATTCGTATATTAAAAAAAGATGTCTGTTAATCAAGCTTGGACAATCATTGAAAAGGACGAGAGGAGAAGGGGTAGGGTTGGTCCGAGGGAACAGCCTGGACTAGGGGACTTGTTGACACCCGAAAATAACTATGCGTAAGTAAGCGTTTAACCAAAGTTGGAGCTACCATCGACTCTGAATACGTGATATTCTCATATCGGTACTCTCGAAACGGAAATTCAGAAACTTAAGAACAAATTGCCTCCTTCCATTTTTCATCTCGCCGACGAGTTGGTTTCCGTCATTTTTAGCATCAAACAAAATACGTTGCACTTAGAAGAGTCTGACGGGCATTTTTACGCGAAGATGAAGCAAATTAAAGACATAGCTTTTCCGTGACAACTGACATGGCAACAAAAGTGTTGATAGAAATTGCTTGTTACAGGACGACCAGAAAGTATACTTCAATGCAACGCACAAGCCAGTTAGAAATATAAGCAAACCTACTTCACTGAGCAACTTTGTTAATAAAGTATTCGTTTACAGCAATTACTTGTTACAAGATGACCAGAGCAATACTTTAATGCCATGAACATTGAACAATCCGATTAGAAACCTAAGCGAACCTACTTCACCGAGTGACGCGGCTAAGAAAAAATTTACACATGAAAACAGTTTCATGTTAATCAGTTCCAGCATGAAAAGCCCTTTGAAAAAAGTGAGCTATTAGGTCGTTAATTTCAGTCCTCTTTCAAGCTTTGCATGCACTCGTTGCTAAATGTAAAATAGGAACGAGAGCCCTTTAAAGTACTAAACTATAGTACGACCATTCGACAGCTACCATCTTTGAAATCCTTAAAAAAATTTTTAAAAATTTGCCCATCACAGTACAAGAATTTGAAAAGTTACACGCAGACGACGTTTATTTCCAGTTTGATTTATACGTAAGTTTTCGATAGACGACTTGTCTCAGCCTATCCAAAACAGGTTCGTAAGTATGTGCCTTAGAGAAGGCGCTTAGAAAAAATAAGCAAAAGTAACTGCACTAAATTTGGTTAATATTTTGTACTCGTTCGTTATTGTACTTAATTCCCTGTCCCAAGCAGTTTATCAAAGACCGGGAGGACCCATGTTGCCGAAACTATCAAAATAACAGGGTTCTCCCAAAACGGTGGAATAGGCTACCCCGTGATTTCCGTCTTCATTGTCGAAATCTTCTTAGTTTACGATTTCGCTTTCACCAGTAGGCTTAGGTTTCAAGGGAATCTTGTCTTTACTAAAACGTACCTCGAAATTTTCGAATTTTTATTTTTCTAGCCAATCGGTTCAAATCAAAGTTCATTAAAGGATTATCAAAGTCAAAAAATCGGCTAAAATTGGTCCTAACAATTCCAACGGCAAAAAGCCACTTTTCTTTTTTCAAGGTCTTGTTTTGAGCAGCATATCTTTTTTCAACTTTACTTTGCCTCTATCCAATTTTAGATTCATTTTTCTGTTGACAATGAGCAGAGCATGACAGGTAGTGTTAGCCAGTACGGCGGCTCTAAACTTCAGTTTGACTTATACATCCATGAATCCCTATTGTAGCCTCTCGTATTGTTTGCTGCAATCCAACACCACGAGAGGATAAGATTTCTTGACGAGAAGCGAATCTAAACTCAAGTCGTTGGTGTCATAGCACAGCTGCCTGAATTGCTGTGCCATTCTGTACAAGCCAATGTACTATCCAGTGGCAAAATTAGTATTTATTTCGAGAAAAGGATAATGGATAATGGATTTAGAGTCACGTGAACATCTGGCAGACAGCAGTGGTTGAACACGACTAGATTTTAAACCGCTTGCCTGCCTGTTATTTTGAAAACCTTGAATTAGGTACCTACGTTTCTCGACCGCGGAAGAAGTCAGCACATGTGTAGTGAATCTGGTATTTTAAGTATGCTCGCAGCTGTCATAATGCCAGTGCCTAAATCCTAAAGCTACTGTCACTCCGTGGTCGATGAGATTGTAGACTTTATGTAATTGCTTGTCCGATGCCATGACGTGTAGAATGAGCCAGCTATTGCCATTCAGAACGACTTTGTTATTGGCCGCGGCCGATGCATTGAAGATGGTGTTTGTGCTGCTAGCGTGCAAATAGGTGAGTACGTGTTTAGTTCCATAAATTAGTGATTGTAATTTTCGAAAAATTCCATGACGTGATTCAACGAGATGGCGAAGGTAAAGCTTCCGTTGGGAGTCGTTTCAACGATGGTGGACGTGTGCCGCTGTTTGTACCCCAAGTTTTGGTTAGATCGGCATCCACAGAAGCTGCGCTCTCCAACGCCTAACACTGGCGGAGCAGAACTGGTTGTTCCGCTGAGCCGTTAGTGAGCAGTCGCTTCATTAGAGTACCAAACCCCAGGAAATTTAACTCGACTTGTTTATCACCTGAATGGTATTTGATATTAGAAAACAGGAACATGGCGTCTGTGTAAGCCAAGTCATCGTCCTTCAGCAACATCTCTTTAATCATTAGGTAACTGTTGGCAACGTGCAGAAATAAATCTTGGTTTTCTACGTGTATGCAGATTTCAGAATTTACGTTGTTGAGATTAGTGTCAACAATACGGTTGTATTAGTTGTAGGTATAAGACTCAACTGATGAATCATACACCAAAGGTTCGTTGATTTTTAAGTGCGTGTTGTTATGAATTTGATGAATGCTTTGTTTCTAGGCGTCAAACCGTTTGTTTTTTTTATTATTAGAGATAATATTAAAAATGAGTCCTTTCCCTTTTTTCCAAACACGAGCATTTTATCCTTTTTAAGTTTTTAGATCTCAAACGAAGACGCACAGTGAGCATCTCACCATTTAAATCCAACGGCTCGTAGGTCTGAGATGTGAGCCAAACTCTTATATTTCTTATTAACTTTGTAATAACTAGGACGTAAATTAAATTATGCGGGGACTCTATGATTTTGAAACCAGGAAGGGAATTGGGATAAAAAGAGTATAAAATGGATTGAGTGTTTCTGTTTATGTATGAATTGCGTATGATAGCAACGTGTACAAAAATTGTATTGATACGCATAATGTCGACAGCATTTTGACATTCATGATTTTGACGTAGTTGCCTAAGTTAAACCTGAAAACTGGAGCCAAACTCCTGAAACATGAAAAATATATTCCGTAATTAGGATAGGTAATCATCAAGTTGGTTCTTAAAGTGTTTAGATTCAGAAGAATTGTAATGGCATCCTTGCTTTGCCCATTTGCATCTATTGCTGACTTGAGAAATTTATTCAAATCCTCGATTTCGTAAGCACCGTGACTCACTAACACTTTCTGCCAGGAGACTCCAGCATCAGTCGTGTACTAAATTTCGTTATTTTTTTCAAGTGGTGTTATACATGCTGTTATAAGTGTCTAAATTAAGCAGAGCGAATTCGTAATCTTTTTCTTAGTCCAAATGAATGGGTGTGTTTAGATCAATTTTCAAGTTGGAGTCTTTGCTGGTTAGATAATTCGAACAGAAATCCATGATGTCTTTTTTTTTTATGAAAGAGATATATTCAGAATGAAAAAGATCGTACTATAGTAAAGACGTGCAACTGTAAAGAAATCAAGTTGAAATGGTGCGTAAAATGCAAACGTTCGACAAATAACCAATCGAAACACTCCAGTTTCTATAACTTAACAAAACAACAGACCAATGGAGATAGTGTTTTGCGATCAGAGTGGTACAAAAAAGCTTACTTTGTCAAATTGGAGAAGAGAATCGTGAACAAAATCATAGATAACTTGCCCGTTGAAGTGGATTTACCAGGATATCAATACTGCGGCCCTGGAACTCAGCTGAATAAGCGACTGGTGTGACCAGTTCCTGGAATAAATAAACTATACGAAGCTTGCGAAGAACACGATACAGCTTATGCCTAAAGCTCATGACACAGTTTATTCCACCACAAAACTGAAACCTAGGGAAGTAACCAGGTGTCACGAACCGTTGCTGAGAGGAATTACTCCTAAATGACTGCTGAAGATACCCAAGTTCGCTATAGGAAATAAAGTCAGGATTTCTAAAATTAAAAAAAAATCGATAAAGGAAATTTGCTAAATTTTACGAACGAAGTTTGCACCATGCGTAAAGTGCAAAAAAACCAACACGTTACGTATCTATTAAAGGATGAGTCGGGAGAACCGGTGCTTGGAGGTTTCTACGAACAGCAAAATCAAAAAAAAACCCTATTTCCAGATTTATTTCTAGTGGAGCAAGTATTGCATTAAAATAAGGGAAAAGATGAGAAAATGCTTTATTGCGTTAAATGGAAAGGCTACGATTCCAAATACAACATCTGGACGAATAATTCACATGTCCATATACGAAAGTCCAGACTGCATCATCGCAGACCCATCTCTTGTCATCGTAAGGACTGAAAGCCAGCTTGTTGATGGTGACAGTTTTTAGTTCATGCGACTCCGAACGAATGTAAGCACGTACAGTTCTCACAACGCTATTATTAAACTACATTCTTGTAGGTTTCGTGAACGACTTGTGCTGTTTTCTTAATGCCTTTGCAAGTCATTTTGTTCTTGCCATGCGATTGTAAAACACTGTAGAGCTTAGACTTCAAACCTACAAACTCTGAAATTGGGCAACCCGAGCTCTCATCTTTCATCTTCCCTAATGCTTTTTGTTGACGTTGAAGTGTAGGAAATGATTTTTGGGTAATCAGATGTATCGAACAACGACAAATCTTTTTCCATATCATCATCTATTTCTATTGAATAACACAAGCTACCAGTATCTGTTTCTAAGAATTTACATCTCTTTGGTCTCTACTTTTTCATCGTATGGTCGTAGTGAGTTTGGTAGACTAGTAACTTTGACAGTTCCAAGATGCTAAACCTAGCCATGATGGGCTAGTTCAAGATGTTTGCAACTTTGTAAAAATTACTCGCACATTACACAACCATACCAGTTCTTGAATTCCAAAAACATGATGTAAGAATTCTTTTTATCAGGGTAGAAGGTAACTGCTATAATTATGTGGGTTGGTGTCTTTAGCGCATCTTCTAGCCACAAACGAGACACTGTCTCTATACCCTTTTCACCATAAAATACATGTCAATATTAGTGAATAGTTACAAAAACACTCCCGTCATCTTCAGTGTCATGTCCCAAGATAGGAAGGGGGTAGATATATAATAGGAGGAATACAATCCATAACTAGTCAACTCTAAACTATAAAGTTTTCGAAGACATTGGCTAAAAGCCCCACATCTGTCCACAACTACAGGTCGTGGTAATCTTCAAAAGTTGTGCATTTGCCTAAATCCGAAATCTTCATACCGTGTTCGTAAGATTCGGAGCAGATCGCTTCATTCAACAACGAATCAAATACTGAAATGGGATGTAAACACTTCCACGTTTGTCAGGTATTCGTACGGAAACAGATCTTTTTGCCTAAGGCCTTGTACGAGTTCCATCAATCCAGCTTCGAAACCTTTTCCATATTGCTAAAGCTCTTAAAGTTCGAAGCTGAAGTTTCCAACGATGCCATTATTAACGCTAGAATTTTGATGAATGTAAAACCAGCTCAAGCTGCTGATTCTTTCCTTGTTCTTAGCGATGATCCTCGGATTATGCAGAGTGTTCAAATCTTTAAATGAATTCAAAGCCTTCAAGACAAAATGACTGTCGTATTTTTCGAAATTAGGCATAACAACCGCAATGTTTTTATTCAAAGTGTATGAAAAGTTACACTTGCTGTGTGCGGCTCCTCTAAATTCCCGGTGATGTGGTCGTGACCTCGTACTTTTGTAAATCCATCAAATTTTCCTTGGGGTTGGGTAAATGCTCCGTGTTTGCAAAGATGGCATACCACAGCTGTTTTGTACAGCAACTCCTGCTCCTTGGTAAACGTTTCATCCATTGCTTGTGGGAATCCACGTAATACCCTCAAATATACACTCGAAGAAAACTTTCACGCATTTTACCCTTTTGTACAACTTTTTGGAAAATACTCCACTTAAGTGGTCCACAATCACATAGGCCAACCAACACGCCTGGTGTGTGTGGTTAACTCTAGTGTTTGTATCGTTTCCGTCACAACTGGAGACCAGGTGCAGTGCTGCTTCAAAGTCCATGTAGGCTATGTACAACCTTTTGAATTCGTTCTTGAAATTTTTGAACTAGATAACGTCATTGTCGGGCATCGAGGTCTTTGTAAGAAGGAAGGTTCTATTTTTCCTACCTGAAACAATTTGAAAACCGTGTAGACAAGGTCTCCAAACATAATTCAAGCACTTTTGGTGGTTAAAACTCGCGATGAATGTGTTGAAGTCTTTTATCGTCACGTAGTGACCGTTGAGAAGAAACAAGTCAATATGATGCATCATTCCAACAAAGAAACTCACACGATAAACGCAAGGTTCCACATCCTCGAAACTAAAAACAGATATCGAAATATTGTTAGCTTTATTGGAAGCCACGATCTTGGATAAAGGAACGGGTTATCTATCCAACATACCAACAACTAACTCGTGCACTTTGTATCCCAATCATGTTACGAAGATGGAACAAGGTGTATACTAGCCAAAACGGACGACAGAAAATTAAGAGCAAATATGCAAAACAAGTTAAATCACAATTTTTCGTTTTTCCAAAAAGCTAAATTTTCTCCCAAGCAAAAGTAGCGCAGCCTACAAAGATTTTATTGTTGAGAAATATACCTCTAGGGCAAGTGATTACAAAACAAACAAACAAATACTTAACTTTTGTAAAATGCAGGATCTGAAGCAGTGTGAAGATTGGATTTAACTTATTTTGAAAAACTGAGCTTTTTTTTTCAAAGTTCTATAGATGCCTATACTATAACATACTAAAATCTGAACCAAGAGAATTACACGTGCAGTGTCAAAGGTAAAGTTGCTTAGTAAAGTCACAGTCCAGAAATGTAAAAAAAAAATATTTTCGTTTTTTTTCGTTTTTGGGTTAAGTCCAACATGGTCATTCATTTTTTTTTCAAGTCGTAGGATTTAACTTGGTTTGATCAAAACACTGCTCGTGATTTAAATTGATTTGCACGAATCAATAATTTTGCTTGGCCTGCATAACACAAGTTTTCACGTTTTTTGCACAGATAGAAATGTGTGTGGTTTCCATCTTACAACAACTGAATGGAACGCCATCTAACTCAATTTTTTCACAAAAGTCATTTAACTTGTTTGCATAATTGCTCGTCAAATGTCTATCATTCTCAGCACACACATTGACCAGTATTTCGGGACCTAGTTGAACTTCTTGGGGAGTGTTATGTAACCTTTTCCCACAAAGGCTCTATAGACTCCAATGCATAGTTCAGTGCACACACATTGTTTGTCAACCCATCCACTTCCTTCTACGGCAAACTGACCAATACTACGCAGAATCTTGTATGACATTTCCGAGAGAACCTCCTTGCTGCCCACCCTGACCAAGCTGGAATTGAAATAAGCTTAATTGTATCTGTACTATCCGTCACTTTTTAAAAAAGAATGCATAATCCAATTTGAACTTTTATGTTTACCATAAGACGTCAACATTATTATAAAAGATTCCAATATTTGTCCTCGTACCGTTCCAACAAAATCAAGGGCTCGTAGTGCATTTTATCCGACTTAAAATTCCACTTGAAAGTCAAGCAGCAGCTGTTGAAACCATCACGCATGAGATTAAAACCACCTAAATCCAAACTGTACGGCATCACCTTGAGTTCAGTATCGACGGTCACTTTCGTCTTGTCTTTCAAATAGTGAATCATGTAGGACAAAGCCCAGTCGATTCTGGTATCCTCTATTATAGGTACAACTTGAGAGCTGACGTTGTTTGCTGCAAGGTTGAAATTTGCAGGTATTTGATAAATAATTCCTTTCTTCAACAGAGGTTTGAGTTTAGGAAAAGACAATTTAAGTCCTTTTTTGGAGATTCTCCAATTTCCTTTCCATGTCGTTTTACAGCCCCACTACACTTGTGCCGTTTATACGCGAGACTGTCCGAGTAATTCTCACTGCACGATTTAAAGATTACGTTACGTTTTCCTTCGTGACTGCTTTCGTGCCTCCATTTATATCTCGTGTCGCTGAATGTCTTCTTGCAGTATTGGCACGGAAAAAACTCAGTGTCCAACATTGGAAGATCAAGATTTTTTCTTTGTCAATCATTGTTGGCTCTTTTTTTATGTCGAAACCGTCTCTTCATTAGTCATAAAAGACAAATGGAAAATTCTGGTATGAACCGTACCTTGTTCCAAATTGGGAAAATACTTCCAACAGGCTTCGCAGTAATGTGTTTTCTTTCAGGCATACTCATTTTTCCAACGCATCTGTTGTATTGCACCACAAATTCATCGTAGGAAGAAACCAGGCCCCTGCAATTGAGACGAGTAAAGTTTACCATGCAAGGCTTTGGCAAATGATTTCCCACTTATTTGTGCGATAAAAACTCAACGTTGCATTTTTTGCACGTGAACTTCGAAACGATGTTGTACTTGGCAATGGCAGCATGGCTGATATAAAGTCCTACGTAATTATCTGCTCTTTTTATAGCCACCGCTCATCCCAGGCAGTTGTATCAAATGGTCCAACCCATGCACTGGAAAGTTGCACGATCGTATCCCTTCCAACACCATCGTAAAAAAATTCGCACACAGACCCACAAGCAACACCACCATAAAAAACATGCAAACAAAATACTCAAATAGGAGTAGGGTTAAAATGACAAAATGCAGGGGTTTATTGCAGGGACTGTTCAAAAGGGACTGATTTTTCCTATTTTTCAAACTATCTGGGTTCCCCGCTCTTCTCATTGCACAGATCGTCTCTGCTCTCATGCAATTTCCAAGTTTATCACTAGCACTCACGAAGCCAGACTTCAGAACAAATTTAATATGCTTTTAAATAAATTAAAAGGTTTGCTTCCTCCTAGCTATCCTTTGTCTGTAATACCCTGGACAAGTCCAAATAACAGTAAGTATGTTAGTAAATTTCAGAATTTTCCAAACTTCCAAATTTCCAAATGGTTTCCAAATTTTAAATTTTAATGTGGATTGCCCTTCTTACTAGGGTGGAATGAAACGACAATTTTTTTTGGGTTTTTAATCCAAAACCACGCCAAAGGTGCCTTATGTGATAAAAATAAACACAATTTTTTTTCATTACTGACAATATCTTCTACCTCCCCAACGCCTTTGAAAAATATGAAAAATAACAATTTTTGAGTAAAAACCATATTTTAAATTTTATTTAAATTTTTTTTCCAAACTCAATACCGCACACAAGCTACCTTGTATGACAGTTAGTAACTCTGTATTTTTTATTTTGGTCTGACAATATCTTCTGCCTCCCCAACGCCTTTGAAAACTATGAAAAATAATAAATTTTTAAGTAAAACCCATATTTTAAATTTTATTAATATTCATTTTTTTCAAAATTCAATTCCTCACAAAAGCTACTTTATATGATCGTTATTAACGCTGTATTTTTTTTATTTTTATCTGACAATATCTTCTGCCTCCCCAATGCCTTTGAAAATCACGAAAATATGAAATTTTGTGCAAAACCTTTTTTTTAACCTTTTATTTATTTTTATTTTTTAATGGACGGTGGTGACGTCAGGCCAACACATCCAAATGCTAAAAGTGTAGCCGTTATATACGGTTAATCTGAAAACCCACATATGAGACCGTGGGTTAATTTTGATAACCCACACTTTTTCAATAACCCACACTTTTTTGGATAATCTAACACTTTTTCCACGCTCTACACAACCACTGCTCTACCATGTGACATACTTTGCAAAACTACCGTACACAACACAAATTCAACCAGTACATCCCATTCCAACCAACATAAATAAGCACAGTTGCAACCTGCGACATTTATCGTACTAACACGAAAAAGAAAAAACCTCGCATAGGCTACTATGCTAGAACCCCACCCATGGAGAAATGGCCCAATCCGCCAACGTTTCTCTCCGATAGTACTAAAACTAGGCTACCGTCACTTGTAAACACACCTAAATACACCTAAAAACATACGATACTCAAGCGAACAGCACATTTGTAACCTGGCCACATTTTCCGCACTAACACGAAAAAAAACCTCGCGTACGATGCTAGCCCCCTCCCCACCCCCATCCATGAATCAACATTCCCAAGCCGAATCCGACAACCTTTCGTTCCGACGGAACAAAAACTAGCCTACTGACACCTTCTAATACACACCTAAAAACCTACGAGACTCAAGCGAATAGCGCATTTTATACGCTACATCTTATTTAAACTAAGAAAGTAGAAAAAATACGGTTTTACCTTAAGCACAAACGTCGGTGACTGGGACTGGATATAGGGACGTCCTCATGCACATGAGACTTTTGTAGACAGGAAGTTTAAACCGGAAGTTTGAGTTCAGGAATTACGTCATGTTTCACAAATAAAATTTTCAAATAATTTTTTTTTTAATTCAAATAACTAGTTATGTTGGCTCGACGTCACACATTAGCATTAAAATACATATGCGTGAGTCGTAGTCGATTTACCGGTTATAATTGATCTTGAGCTCGAACGGCTAGTCCACTATCTTGGGGATGGAGGGAAACACTCCACCCCCTCGATAATGGACTAGCCGTTTCTCGCTCGATCGCAATTATAACCGGTAAATCGACTACGACTCACGGATATCTACTACTTATTTTCTCAAGCTGTTGACTGTGAAATTAAAAAATAAAAATGAATACAAAGTAAAAAATATGTTTTGTAAAAAAATTCACATTTTTATGATTTTCAAAGGTGTTGTGAAGGAAGAAGATATTGTCAGATCAAAATAAAAGTACAGTATCTATCATATAACGTAACTTTTGTGCGTTATTGACTTTTGAAAAAAATAAATAATAAAAAAAATTAAAATATGGTTTTTAGTCAAAAATTTGACATATTCGTGATTTCAAATACGTTGGGGAGGCAGAAGATATTGTCAGATCAAAATAAAAATTATACAGAGTTAATAACTATCATATAAGGTAGCTGTTGTGAGGTAGTGAGTTTTGAAAAAAAAATTTGAATAATTTTTAAAATATGGTTTTTACTCCAAATTTGTAATTTTTCATGATTTTCAAAGGCATTGGGGTGGCAAAAGATATTGTCAGAAATAAAAAAAATTTACTGGGTTTATTTTATCATATAAGGCACCTTTTGCATGGTATTGGATTAAAAACAAAAAACAAAAACAAAAAAATTGCCGTTTCATCCACCCTACTTCTCACCCTACATCTTTTTGTGCCAGTTTCAAAGGCACTCGCTACGCACCACCTCAAACACACTTAATATTATATCGGAATTAGAAAATAGCCATGCCATGTCCCACATGGGTACGTTTTTGTTTCCTTTGATATTATTGTAATGTTCGCTTCTTTAGACCAATATTTGATCTTCAAATATGTGTCGAGCAAACGTCGTCACTTCCCCCTCTCCAAGCTGGCATGAAACTTTCTCACATTTTTTTTACGCAATTTGCATTATTTTTTTACGACTTTCTTCCACTTGCATATAATAAAAATTGCTACTTTCTCACAGGCGATAAACTAGAATTACATTGGTGCTACACATATTAGAGTTCTGCCAAAATATTTGCCACCGTGGTCACAATTAAAATGCTGAAAGACTAAATAAAATACAGCTAAGCTACATGTTGGATTGGCTAATTAATAAGCCCCTATTTTGGAATATTTTGCTATTCAAGCTGTATTTCATTTTGTCTGCCATCATTTTATCGTGACCAAGGAAATATTTTGGACGAAAATAAATACCTGTTGCAACTATTTACTTGTGGTATTTTACTTGTCTGGAGGTGATATTTTAAACTTTACTCCCTTCCACCACAACCTAATTAGCTTTATCACTATGCCAGACTTCTTAATTTACAGAATCGTGTAGTAATTATAGGCAACCTGATTTCTACCTTATAAGCTCACATTGGCTTAAATTGTGTTGACGAAAGCCTAATAATAAAATTCCTTCACTCGGAGTTTTGCAGATGCTATCTGGATTCCTTAAGCCATTATTATATACTTAAAAACTTTATATCGTCAAGTTTCTTAATGGGCATCACCATTGCAAAGTGTCTTCTTCATGAATGGTTTCACACTTGTCATGTTTGAATGGTAACCGTAAAGCACAAGGTGACTGTTGGTTTTCTATTATATGCGCTTTATTATCCAGTAGCAATTTTGTAGGCGTGCATAGCAACTATACATAACCTGCCCTAGTGGCAAGAAAGAAAGTCACCAGAGCTGGGACACCCAGAGGTGGGACACCTTAAAACACTCAACATTTAACATTTAAAACTTGTTCCCCTGCATTCATTATATAATTATTGCTTTTTTGTAAAAACATAAAAAGACTTTTAACAATAGTTACTGAAAATTTCTACTATTTTTTTATATTCACACCAGAACCAGCTGGTTCTTCCATATTAAATTCTTCTATTTACATTTCTAACCATTCTACTATATTAGTTACTTTTTGTTTTTCCTCTTATACCCTTACAGATTTCCGAATGGAATTTAGGCACCCCCGACAAGCACGACAACACGGTTCTTGAATGAAAGAATAGTGCCCCTTAAGTCTATTCTCAATGCAAATGATAAATCTATTTCCTTAGTCCCGCAATAGCTTAACAGGGGGCACACCACTGTCCAGGAGGCACAATTGTGCTATTCAGCCTGCTGCAGTATCATGCAAGAATTAATTCGGAAACTATTCCTATCATGGGCCAGAAACCAAAATAATACAATCACATTTTTGTCGAAAATAAAAGCTTGTAAAGAGTATATATTATGGTTCTGCATGCTTTTGTAATCCAGTCTTCTGCTGCCTCGATCCCACCTAACCACAATAAGTGGTCGATCCAACCAACATGGCATCAGTAAATCCCGGAACAAGCCAATATTCCACCAGAAAAACAAGATCATATAATCCACAAAGAAGCAACTCCCGAAAACAACCAATATTGCAAAATACACTTCAAGCATTTATAAGCACACAGTGAAGGTTGTCTGCTCCAGATGAAGGTGGAAACATGGGATCATTTTCCCTTAGAGATAAGTGTATTCCTGTGGTATCTAGTTGGTAAGTATGTAGATGGTAAATAAGAATGGACACAAGCCCCATCCTTGCGGGACCCCACTAGTTAAACCTTTTCATTGGCAATAGAGCCACCGACACGTACTTGTGTTCTGTTGGTAAGAAATTTATTTATCCATGTACGTATGTTACCGCAAATACCATGTGACAAGTTTTTGACTAATGTTGGTGCGAAACCGAGTCAAAGGCTTTAGCAAATTCAATCAAGATTACATCAACTGGGTCACCAACTCGCACTGCTTCAGTCTAGTCATCAAGCAGTGCAACAGTTGCTAAACAGTCGACTTACCCGGCATATAGCCAAATTGGTTATTAGAAAATAGCTCATAAAATATTTCATTTCATCTCTAATTATGCAAGTAGGAAGGAAAACGTACACCACGCACCAAAAATTACATCGACGGCTTCTTTAATGACGTCACATATGAGTAATAAACATGGCAGTAATAAACTTGGCAGTTTCCCATATGTGAGCAACCAGAAATGGTGGCAGTAGGTTCGGTTTTGGATTCGACTAGACACTAACAGGTTTCGGTAGCTGGTAAGCATTTTTTAACACTATGTAGAATGGATGCCATATTGAAAGACATCATTCGATACATTCGCGTCCACAGGTGAGCATACTGTTAAAATCAATGCCTATTAGTTTATTACATGGAGGTGTCAGATTCATTTCGTGATGAGCAGGTATTATATGCCTATTATCGTTAATGTTTCAATGGAGTGAAGCAAGGCAAAAGGCCAAGTGGAGCTCCTTTTTTGAATGCTCTAGAATGAAAACAAAATGAAAGGAGTTAGTTGAAAAGAAAAGAAAATATATATATATATATATTAAACGGAAGTAAAACTACCCCCAATATGTTTCAGATAGTGGCTTGGGCTACGAATCCCTTGTCCTTTATAAGTAAACATCTAAAGTCTAAAACACAGATTACATGTATTAAAAAGAAAGAAACACCACTATCCAATAAAATAATCCCCCAAAATAAAAAAAAGACTCATTACCAGACAACATAGCACAAAGGTGTCAAAATCCACCTTACATTTAATTGGGTGCTTTTCTGGTAGCATGGTGATGAACTTGACTGGACTGTTGCTGGGAAAAAAATACACTCCAACAGCAGAAAATAGCACATAATCACTGTGCTACATGGAAGTTTACTAAAAGCAATTAACGTATGATAATCATGGCAGTAATAACACCTGACTGAACCTTAAGACGTATGCTGGCCATTTATCCATTTACAATTATGACTTTCTTATAAATAGCCATGATTCGAACATGGGTTTCATCACAACTCGGAACTAGAAAAGGGCCAGAAACTCTGAGGAAAACTGAAAATGAAGGTAAAAATTGTTTACTTCATTTTTTTTATACACATTTTATTTATTATTAATTATTTTCTTTTTAAAGTATTTCTTAAACTAACTTTACGGATGCTTTTATTTTAGTTTCATTTTTGCTTTCTTTAAAAACGATATTTTAATGCATGAAGGAATAATGTACTCTAATCGAAGTTGGTCAAAAGCTGAACTAATTTACATAAAATTTTTAACATTTAAGCTTACTAATAATCAAAGAATTTTTATTGTGGAACCTGTTTTGCTTAACGAATTCGATTGGGCAGTAATGATGGAAGACACAAAAAATGTTTAATGTGTCACTGGAAATTGTTTACGCCACCAATGCCAATGCCACCAATGCCAACAGTTAAAAAAGAGAGAATGGTATTATTATTAAAACCATAAAGGCTCATCGTCGTTCATCCGCTGTATGGATACAGACCATGTACAGTCTATATCCATGTGGCACGTAAGCGACGATGAGTCCCTATGATTAAAACATCAAAAGAAGAGATTACAGTAACAGTCAAATTTTCGTGACAATCACCAAACAGTGAGTATCATGGATAAGTGGAATATTCAAAAATATTTTCTAGTAAAAGCTTGAATTTGTCAATATTTGTCGTAAATGGTCATTAGAAGCCTAACGAAAGATGGAATAATCATTACGATCATGCAATGGCTGCAACTTAGTTCTTATTTCAACCCGTTTAATGATAAATTTATTCACAAGCCAGAAGGAACGCCTAGCCTTTTAATTCATTCTAATATTCAGGAAGTGCACATATCCCAGCATGACACCATGTTATTTGTTACACCAACTAGCGAAATTATTATAAGTAGGCATGAAGGAAAGAGGAAAACAAGATAAACAGCGAAACCCAGCGATTTACAGCGATTTGTGTATATTTACTTAAGTAGGCATCTAAATCAGGATTTAATTTTTGAATAGGAGGAGGAAGTGGGGCAGGATTAATACCTATTAAGGGGATGGTAACGGTACCAATCTCTTTTGCTTGCTTTCTGGCTCATTATTAGGCGTATTTATTCATTTTGAGGAGTTTCTCCTCCAACTACCATCCTGTGCCAATTCAATTCACATAGGTAAAAATATTTTTGTAAAAATTGGTAATCAAAGCCAAGTTAAAGTGGACACTTGTGAATGTTCGCAAAATGTGATAGCCTACTTTCAAGCATCTTACTGTGTTTCCCTTTCTGTAGAAGACTGGAAAGATATTAGCAATATTTGAATAAATTGTTACTGGTACTCCATTCACACGACCCTAAAGTTGTTGCATGCAATTCTGGCCATCACGCAGTGTAATATTTCTATCACATTTTCAGTAACAGAAGTTACATTAATGTCGCATATCTGTAGGTATTGATATACAGCTGCACTATAGAGTCAAAATTACGAGTAGCCTAATGTTTTAAATTCTGGATAATCGAAAAAGCCCAACAAACCATGTGGTATGGTGAAACGTACTTTCACGGAGAAAAATTGAAAAACAATCCCCTAGATACTCCCATTTAGCCTTTATCATAACAAACAAAATCAAACGATTAAACAGCACCTAATCCCAGCAGATAATCCCAGAATAACTTTTTTCGTAAAAGGAAATGAGACAAAAATTGCAAAACTATTTTTAAAAATATATGTTTGCAATGCATACAAATTGAATTGTGTCACCTTTTTGGGGTTTGTTTAACATCTCTGTAATGTGTGACGTAGTTGAAACCCGTACCACTGCGCAAATCATAATGCTGTTTTTGCAGATTTTTGTAATGTAATTTTTTTTGCATACATGATCGGTTGCTTCACCAGTATTATTTAATAAAACCCATTCCTATCAGATGCCATCGACATAACTACATCCATAACAATGGAAATAACATCGTTCGAATCTGTAATTGCAGAGGCCATCAGACATACACCTCCTGGTGATACATCTGTGAATAAGGGGACTACGAGTTGATTGCTAAGACCCGTGGCATCTTATCCCATCGAAATGTCAAAGAAACGTAAAATGGGGAAAAGATTCGAGGTGAGGCCATGCATTATGTAAGGTGTTATAACACAATCCATTCGCCCTCAAATGAACAAGGAGATAATCTATAATTGTGTGATAACATTTTAAACTGAATTTGAAATTGTCGGTTTTGTATTGATGCTGTGGACAATTATACAAACTCGTACATTCATTTCAACAATCCGGTTGACAAGAACGTCATTTTAGGACTACAGGTAACCACTTCGCCTGACGCAAAACATGCAATTCCTACATAGAACATTAAAATGAAACAACGTAACTGTTTTTGGACAATCTACAAATGAATAAATTCCATTGGAAAATCTGTGTGTTCAATAAAAACTTATTGTTCCATTTTTTCATTGCCGAGTTAGTTGGATTAGCTATCAAAATAAACCATTAGATTTAAGCGACCCATTTTTTGTGCAGTATGCTGGCAATTTTCCGTATCTGGAAGCAAGAGTGTCTAGTATTCAACATCGATATTCCAACAATGATGATACGAAAGATGCCAGCAAAAAAATGAATAATGGTGTAAAGTTGTGCAAGGTGGTTGTCTGTTTTTTACAAACATAAAATCTAACCATAACAAATTGATAAAGGTTTTATTTGTCTTTTTGTTTGTTTTTATCTGTTTATTTGTTCTTAAAAATTAGGTTTATTTTAATTTTTTATTACTAAAACATGAATTATGAGTCAGTACTTCAGATTCCTATCATTATGGTTGCTACGTTGTTTCAGTATGTAAACCATGTTGTAATAGGACCGAGCTATTTGGGAAAAACTAATCTTGTTACAAAATTAAGTCAAAATGTTGAAGAATTGTTTTCACAAACGCCAACTTCTATATTTGTGTTGTACGGAGCATGGGCAGGTGGTACACAGAACGAATAAATTTTATTACTAATTTATATTTATGTATATGTATATGTATATGTATATATATATATATATATATATATATATATTTATATTTATATTACTATTTATATTAATTGATGGGTCTAAATTACCCATCACGCTTACATAAAGTTTTAATAAAGAAATATACGAATCTGTAACTAACACTTATTTCTAGAAAGCTTAGCCCGCGAAATTAAACCCAACTAAATCAGTGATGCTTTTGTAAAAAGAGGTCATCATAGAAATAATATACAGATATGTACATCCCTTTATTTGTACGAGACAAATTTGCGCAATGCTGCTTTGAACATGCATTGTTACGATTATTTTTTTAATTGTCGGAATGTAACTCTGGTACAGGTGCTTTTATTAAGCTCTGCGTAAGGTTTAAATTCTTACATACTGTAACATACATACATATACACGATACAGCCGTAACAAGTGACCCTTATTCAAACCTGATCATCGATTCCACAATGAGTACACTGTATGCAATGAGATTCTGATGAGACATATTCAAAATTACGATAACTGTTCTATAACCTAGTGACAATGTCTAACCAGAAAGTTAAAAGATTATTTCCCAGTGCTTAAATTTATTTGTATCTAAAAGTGCAAAACCACACATTAAAAAGACTTTGTGGCATGGAACAATTAACAAACCATTGTGTGTACATGTGCTTTAAATATTTAAAAAAGAAATATTCCTCTAACTTCATCTCAGAAAACCAAACTTAGAAGATTTAAGAAAATATTGCTTGACATACCAAAAAAGAATTGTTCTAGATGGAAGAAGGCTCAAAATATCTCTAAACTTCGTTTTAAGTGGTCTTTTAACCCCTACTAGATCCCGTGCAAGGACCAATATTAATATGCAGTAAAAACAAATGAGTAAACAAACAACGTATAAATGTATGAAGTTAGTGCCCATGAGCGCTAATGAAACAACGTCATATACTTAGTATTTCCATCGAATCAACAAACTAAACTGTTACAATGTGTGTGTCTCTCAATGTGTGGTTTTGCACTTTCCACTCTACCAGCAAGGTACTTACAGGAGTTCCGGCGGCTGAGTTCTCAGTACGCCGGTTATCTGCGCCTGTTTACTGATGGGTCGAAGTCCCACGTTGGCGTAGCGTGTGCTTGTGTGTGTAAGGGTGTAACGATTGCCCATCGCCTTCCATCAGGCTATTCTGTGTTCTCTGCAGAGCTTTTGGCTCTTGGTTTGGCCGTGGAATGGATCCTTGACCTTCAGGGCACGCATTTCATTGTCTTTAGTGATTCCATGAGTGCCCTGGAGTCCTTGGCGAATTACAATCCTCGGAACCCCTTGACACAACGTGTCCAAGCTTTGCTTTCCCGCTTGCCTGGCCAGCGGAAAACCGTGCTTTTCTGTTGGATCCCGGGCCATGTTGGGATAGCGGGGAATGAACAAGCTGATTCTGCTGCGAAAAGGGCACTTTCTGGCCCTCTCGGTAGGGATCTCAGCCTTGTTCCCTCAGATGCCTTTCCAACTCTGCGTCTGAGGTTACACGCTTTTTGGCAAACCTTGTGGGACAGACAGGATGGTAATAAGTTACGGGCCATTAAAGGCACTGTCGAGGAGTGGCACTCGGCGTGTCGCCGCAGTCGCCGTGAGGAGGTTGTGTTGGCCCGTTTGCGCATTGGTCACACCCGACTTACTCACTGTTTCCTTTTGCGGGGAGTTGACCCTCCTGAATGTTCTTGGTGTCGACGGCCACTTACGGTCCGGCACTTACTTGTTGATTGTCGCTATCTTGATGGTGTTCGTCGTCGGTTCCATCTTCCGCATGACATTGCGCGTCAGTTAGGCGATAAGTCTGTCCTCCTGTCCGGTGTTTTTCAATTTTTGCAGGAGGTACAGATGTATGACAAGATTTAGATTAGGGGTTTGAATAACATCTCTGTAATGTGTGGTGCAGTGGCGACCCGGACCACTGCACTGTGACTGAGGTTGGCGCTAATGACCAAGTTGTCGACGCGCCATTAAGCCTCAATCCCCCCCCCTCATCCTATACAAGACCATTAACTAGATGGAGAAAGGTATGTGTGACATGCACTCCAACAACCCGATGAGTAATTACAAGAAAGCTAGGCAGTAAACGCTGCATTTACAACGTTATTTAGATGACGAGACAACGTACGAGGCGTGTCTTTAAAGAAACTCATGTCCTCCCTTACAAAAGCTTCGGGGATGGCGGTGGGACTCCCGTCTATAAGCCTCAGTTCGTAACTGCAGACACCAATTCTACCAACAAAACAATCCTTATATGGAATGTTACAGCACCCAACATTCAACCCTTGTACCTCAGCACTTTATTGTTCCTTTAAAATATAATGGAAGAATCCTCCATTTTCTAATGGTAATGTAGTAATGCAGTAATTTGTTCACGGTTCAAGTGGTTCACAGCAGAAAAATTTTTTTTTACGATAAAATGAAAAAAAAACAACCTGGCTGGGCCGTAGTGAAGGCATTGAAATGCCTCACTGCGTTCCCGAGATTTTAGACTCCCTCCTCCCCATCATCCTCTCACTATGTCAGATTCTCTGCTTGAAGATGAGCAACACCTTGTAACGACTCTGGAGGTATAGGAGTAGAGGTGGGTGGTCCGACAAGTTCTTCGACACGTTATGTTTTACAAAGTATATATTTTAATGCGATTTCTCCAGCTAGTCAAATTGAGAGGCTCTACAGGGTTGCCAAAGACTCTAACCTATCCTTGGATTAGACTGGCGGTGGTGAAACATTGGTTCGGCACTCTGCCAACCTACACTTCATTCAAAACCATTGTGCGTAAATGTCAGAGGAACAGGGCCGACGTTAGTGGCATAAGTGATGTGTGTAGTTTGGATCTAATGGATGTCACCAACCTAGTACCGCTTAATAATGATTTTAATTTTCTGCTCATTGTTTTACATCAAGAATAAACGTGCAATTTCTGTTGTAACGGTGTTAGGCAAGTTTTTACACGTTCCCTTCTTCCTCCCCACCTCTTCATTTTTTTGGTCTGACAACGGGAAAGAATACAGAAATTTTAGCATACAGCAGCTGCTATGACAGTACAATGTTAAACAGTACAGCATACATAACTATAGCGTGAGCAATGGCTGTTTGCCGAGATGACATTATGAGTTAGCCACTGACGAATGAAAATAGCAGATCTTTGGCCGTCTGAGTTGGCTAGCCCAGTCACATGATATGCACATCACAGCAAACAGCCGTGGCGCATGGTTTAAAACATCAATTGTTGTACTAGTGAACGTTTTGTAAGATCGATCCTAAACCGCATATTTCATTACCTTCACAAAAACAATACTCCGAGGTACATTGACATAGTTCAAAAAAAATGTCAGGTTTGACTATAGATCTTACCATAGGAGCACTAAACTAGCATCAGTTGACGTAAACTAAAATAATAAGGAAAAGTTTTGTGAAAATCTGTGTGGTGGATAACTTAAAATAAACGATCGGGGAGAAAGACAAAAAGGGTTCATATTTTTTCGTGAGGTCATAAACCTTACTGAACCAAAGAATTCGTTTGTTAGTGGAAATAACGGTAAACATTTGATCTCTACTTACATAGATATGGACTATGCTGGAGGTCCGATAATCAGTGCTTTTTATAAACAGAAGCTAGAAAAAGTAAGCCTTTGTAAAGCGTTAAAATTGAAGTACAAAAACTCGCAGGAAAAAGGTAGTGTGGACTTTTACGTTAAATGGTTAGGTTACCCAAGTCAATGAACATTTGGGTACTGTCATCGAATGAAGAAGATGGCGGACGAAAATTACAAAGCATTACCCTCCAAATCAAGTTTAGACTGTTTTTCATGAAATACACTTCAAAAGTATACGTATGGACATTCTTTTGAATTCAAAATTCTTTGAAAAGTATTAGCTGTTTTGAGCTCTAGCTTCCCAAATAGATGTCCACTGGAGGAGTATAGCTTTAAATGAAGAAGTGACTAATGTTGCCAAAGGAAGCACCTGTTTAACTTTCCATGAGCAACTGCTACTAGCAACTGCCACAGCTTTAGGATAATGTACCCTTGGATTCCTTACCACAGATTGGATCACCACCTACATATTTTTATAAGTCATTATCAAGGAAATTCTAAATTAACAGCAAGGTCCTGTACAAGACATGCCGCATAAGACATATTATAGCATCATTAATTACTGGTACTATTATATTCAAAGGCTGAGGAAGCTTCCATTGCAACATGCTTGAATTTAGTATTTACTAAAGTATTAATGTAATAGTTGAACTGTTAATTTAATTACGCGTATTAATCACTATTCACAGCTGAACCATAACCCCAACCAGAACAAACTTTTTGTCAGATCGGATCCATGTGGTATGGAGGGTAATGCAGAAAAGAGAGGCTGATTGCTAGAGAAATAACAAAAAAGGAGGGAGAAGCGGGAAGGAGAAAAGATAAAGAAAGGTAGGAAGAGCAAAAGCTGCAGTAGAGAAAGAGAATGGTGTCAGGAGACAGATGAAAGTGTGGGTGAGCATTCACACAGGACGACGAAGAATGCATACTGCCCTCCAAAACAAAACAGCAGTATCTGCAAAAAGGCAGTAACTGCATTAACTGTGCCAGAATAATGACAAGACACTCCTCCATCTTTCAGGATAGCCTTATAAACATGCAGCGCCATCTAGTGCCCAAAAAACGCACTTTAAATTTTACCTATCTGCAGAAAGTGTGGGAGGTTCCAGGTATAAAGGCAGTAACTGCGTAGTTACTGCCTTTTCTAGTTGTAACGCCAGCAGTATCTGCAAAAGGCCAGTATGGAACCATCAAAGAAAGCAGTATCTACTCAGTTACTGCCTTTATGGTTTGCCAGTCATCCGTGCATTGTTGATTGCAGTTCAGTTGCTGCTGTTGCTAAGTAACAAGTTGCATGATGTTCTTTCTAATTTCACGGGAATTAACACGCACATTAGCGCTGTACAGACGGGAAAGAGGCAAGACAAACTTAGTGCCCGCATTAATGAAGATGTATTCTTCAAAAAAAATGGACTAACAAGCGACTGATTATGATAATTAAAAGACGTGTTGCAACAACTTACTAAAATGATTCAGTAACATTTTATGTGTTACCTTTACTTGAAAATAAAACCATAGAGATGATGAAGTTACACCACATGCGGAATAATTACAGAAAGACAACCTTATAGTTTAATTACTATTTATAAAACAACAAATAAGCACATTTTAGACGCTACTGAAGACTCGCTACTCGGTTAAAAAATTACTTAAATATTTATATTAGCATCTTCTTGTGTTTGAATAAAGGTTCGTCAAAACTGTTCTTATCATTACAGGATTTTTATTGAATTTTACAGAGAGTTTACACCTATACCTCGTATTAGGTGTAAGAATTTGATATAAAATTTTTTTGATGTCTTTACATTTGCGTTTTATGGTCATGAGCATGCTACCTCGGTGGAGCTGCAATGACGACAAAAGTCGTGCTCTTGGGGGGGCAAAGCTTTGTTTGGCAATCACCTTACCTTAACGGGTGAAGGTCACCTGCTAACTGAGGTAATACAGAGACCACAGATCTTAATTACACTAACGTTTCAAGTATACTGACCATTATAAAAGCGGCATCAATTTAGACACAATTGAAGTATAAGCTAATAACGGAAGTGTTACATTAGCGATAATGTAGTTCAGAAGGCCACCTTTGGCCATACTTTCGTTGGTGTGGACTAGGACTCGAGCCATGTACACAGTCTGCCTCTTCAATCAACATGCCCACTTTTCCACAGGTTTCTACGTCGATTTTTTGTGGCCATGGCGGATGAGTAATAGGAGCATTAGCCTATAGGATATTCCACATTTTGCTTTCAGAAAATCACTAGCGTGGATGTATGTATCCTTGCGCCGTGATGATGCAAGCATGTGTTGTAGTCAGTATATACAATACACAACTTGAACATCACAAATGATTACATAGGCAAAAGTTTAATTCGTTATATGCTTACATGTTTCGGGAAAGGAAGCTGGGGTTTTAACAGTTCAGAGAAAGTTATTTAATTTAGGCCTGTATTGTTGGATTCTTCAATTTTTAGCAGATATGAATTTATATTTTCGTTTAAGTTGCCCAAGGATGAAGGGTTAACCTTATCCGGATTGTCAAAAGAATTGTTTTGGAGGGAGGGGAGGGTGGAGGAGGAGTGGAATACTTACCTTAATTTTATGTTGATATGTTAAGTTTTATTTATTTCATTGTATTTTATTTCATTGACTATTCAATACACACTTTTATTTGTATTTCAAATTTTTATTTGTTATTACGGTCGGAGTTCTTTAATTTTTAACACAGACGTTTGTGATGTAATCTTTATTATAATATAGGAAGCCGGCTAAAAGGAAAGCCTAAAGAAAAACCACTTCTCCCCTCCTCGCGCCTGCATTGAAAATGCACTCTCCCACTCTACCTGCAGCCAAAAAGGAGCCAGGCATGAGTGGTCGATCAATCTGACAAGTCGTCGGGAAAATGTCCCGGGGAAAATGTCCCGGGAAATATGTGGCCCGGGAAATGTGGCCGGCCCCGTGCCTAGCATGGGCTTCCTCTAGTATTTACATAAAATCTTCTCCCGAATCGTCATCCGATTCATAGCAAATTTCACTAACAAGGCGGTCCACTTCATTTTCAGAAAGTGCATCAATTTCCCAGAATTTCTCTTCAACTTGAGTGTGTGCATCATGAAGTTTTGCCACATCTCTATAGTGACTTTCTGTATTCCTTCAGCAAGCAATCTTTTTACTTCGTCTCTCTTGAACGTTTTGTTGTTGCTTGCAACATATCCCTACACTTGGCTTCAAGCAACTGTGTTCGGTAGGATTTACTCACAGTGATACGACTTAATCAAAACTTAAGTCGCCCGTCAGTCGGTACAAAGTTGTTCTCGAAAATTTAGGCAGTTCAGGATTGCTGTTGATTCCTCCCAGTAATTACTAAGTGTTGGTGGCTCGTTTCGAAAGAAAAAAACATGGATTTTCTTTCGGACGGCAGCCCGAACCATGTCACCAAATCGTAGCGTGTCGTGTTTCTTACTTGATACACCGCCATCTTTATTTTTTCTTTTTGTTTAGCATGTACAATATTGTATCTTACAACGTTGCTACGCAACCCGTACGGTGCAGTAGTGCTTTTTTGAAATAAAGTATAAAGTAAAGTAATCAATAGCGTGGCGCGGCCGCTTCTTCAATGGCGTTCAGCACACGTTTCCGCCGTTTCTCGGACTTGATCGAATACACTGTCCTCGAAGAAACTCCGGTTAAATCACTTACCATTTCTGCAACACATTATCCTTGCTTTTTCCAGGATGAATTGCACGAAGTTGGCATAAACGTTCAGTAAAACTTGCTTCGACTGCCCAGTCAAAGGCTTCCCACTTGGGTTTGCAACAAAGTAATGTGGCGTGGAGACGAATGCAGCATCTTTATCGTCCGCCATCTTGTTTGTTATGAAAAACCGTACCAGAAAGGAGTTTTGGGTAACGCGAAACATATTCGTGTCTGTAGTTTTTCCCACATCGTATTTTTTTTGTATGTTTGCGTTTTGTGAAAATAAGGCACAAATGCTTATTTATAAGTTTTAAATACATGTAACTATTTTTGAATAGGCTTCTAAAGAGGGACTATTTATTACATTGTAAGAATACTAATTTTCGCGTTGAAGTGATTTTCTGAAAGCAAAATGTGGATTATCCTATAGTTTCTGACCATTAGTGATTAGTTCTTTTGTTACTGGAAAGAGGACCCTCGCAGAGCCATAATGGATCAAAATTTTGAGAAATTACCGCCCACACAAAACGTGTATCTGCTAAAACATATAGTCATACAACGTGAAAAGGCACTATCTACTCAGTTACTGCCTTGTTCAGTTGAGTTACCAGGCAGGTAAAAGTAGTAAGTGCAGTAATTGGGGTTAAATACATGATTTTTGTATTTTTACAACATGCCAAAAAATTAATAAGATTTGGTAGTACTTGTGTCAAGTCAGAAGACTGTACAAAATTTACAACTGCTTGGGGAAAATATTCACGTTTTTTTCGTTTTTCTCAAATTGATGATTTTGCACTTACTGCCCTTTTAATATGGACGGCAGCATAGGAAAAGACAATGAAAGGAAAAGGCAGAAGATTAAGGGTAAAACAGTAAGAGAGTGCGCTAAGACTAGACGAAGAGATATAATAGAACGAGAGAGATTGAACAAAGAATTGGTCAAGGACAAGTGAGATGTAGAAGGGTTGGAAGAAATGGGAGAAGGAAGGGAACCAATGGGAATGGAGGAGAGTGAGATACAGGGAGAGATGAGAGTAAAAGAAATGAGTAGATTTAGGTGGAGAAAGCAGAAAGGGGTAGGGTAAGAGCGCATATAATAAGAATGAGGGAGGTGAGGGAATTCTGAGAAGAAAAGGAGGATCCAGAGGGAAGAAAATGATGAAAAGGGGATATGGGGAATAGCCAGAGAAAAAAGAGAGATGAGTGAGAGATAACAATGTAAACTTGCGCACTTTCTTCAATACAGCAAACTTGCATATTTCTAGGCAGGGCCCGAGGTAAACTGATTTTGCCATGTTCTTGAGTTATATTTAGCCTGCTGTTTTTTTTTACTGAATACTGCATCCTAGCATGGAGATCATTTTATCAGACATCTATCAACTTCTTGAACATAACTTTCGGTATTTTACTAAACATTCTGTCTGTCGTTCTGCTCTTCCCTACTGAAAAAAGCTTGCATGCCTCGGTCTAACTTTCCTCAATACTCATTTTGACAGGGGTGACCTTCTTCTTGTTTTCAGTAATCTCCATGTCTATGATACTCTCTCATCTAAGACTTTCTTCACCCTTGCCCGAACTTATATTACTTGTGGTCACAGCCTCAAACGGCTGCCAAAATCCCTCAAAACTTACACAAGTTGTCAGTCAGTGGAATGGACTGCCGCAACACATTGTCAGCTCCTCCATTGTTCATAACTGGAAAACTTTTTTGGACAACATGTCTCGATTTTAAATGTTGCTTGGGCACTAGAGGGTAATCTGCCTTTGCCGTTACCCCTTTAATTTAATTTACTTTTGGATGTCTCGGTGTATTGTTTGTCTGTGATCTCTGTGTTTCTTCCTGTTTTCTTCTGCGTAGTGATTGCTAAATTTTCATGTGCTCTTTTTTCCTTTGCTTCTTTCAACACTGGACAGGTGTCAATGGACCAACACAGTCCCTTCCTATTCCTTTTTCCATCTTGTATGTGGAAATAAAATTTTTATTATTACTATTATTACCAGAGCCTTACATTTATTCATCTTGATTTGCTTTGGTTTAAAAGAGGATTTGTATCAGCATCTATCATTGGAAATGCTGAATGTACATTTCTGGCAGAAAGTAAATTTACAAACGTAACGTCGTTATAGCTAAAAAAAAAAGACATTGTTACATTATAGCATTTTTGAACCCGAGCAAATATCGTGCATCAGCAGACACCAAGGCATGTGCATGCCTTTGTTGACGCTTGTCTCACCATAACAATAATTCTGAATCTGCTGGAACTGTACTTATTTAGTATTCTAGAATGCAAAGGGAGTAATCGAGATTAGAACAGCACTGCACAATTCACAACAGCACAACAAAATACCATTATTGATTATGCAGAATTTTCCTGATTATTCAGAAAGAGGCAGCACTATAGCAAATCCTTCTGTGTTGGGTTTGTATATCACCAGTTATTCAGAATTCTTTCATTCACAACACTCGTAACATTAAATGGTTTCTATTATTCAACCTACTATTGCTTTTCATTCACACGGGAAATTTAATACACTAGAAAAACTTGTTTAATTTTTAATATGCAGAACTATTTTCGTTCACTTATGGTATGACTTGATTTGTATTTCTAAATTAGCCATTGGATTCTGAATTAAAAAAACCTTTAAACAGTACCTGTGCATTTCTGAATGTTTATTAAAGCTATAGGGTACACAAGTGGACAGGTACTGAGCTTTGAACCCAGGTCTACATGAGGCAAGATGGCTCATGTCAACGGGAAGGACATTCTCCTCATTTCTACAGACATGGAATATCCTGCATAAAACCTGTTTAAATGTAATTATAGCCCCAAAAGATGTGTATTGTTTTAAATGTTATGCTGGAGAAGCCTAGTAATATTTAAGTCATTTTCCGTTTTTTTCTTTAGGATATTTTTTACAATTGGAAATTGCGGGTGACATTTTGTATATTGCTAACTACTTCAAAAACAGAAATAGCTGCTCGGATATACCAAATCCCAAGTATTTTCACGCATTTAAAGCATTGCTGAATGACCTATTTTACCTGTCCTAGCAACGAATTTTGCGCTTTAATTAATAAGGTCATACACCTGTTTGTTGTAAGCAGCATTGGGACAGTCTGCCTAACTACAATAATTGCCTAGGAACCATTGTGACAGTAGAATCTCCTGATGAGTCACAAACAGCTATGATGCAATTACTGATTTAAACAACTCCTAAAATAGTTGCAACTAACACTAGCTTTTAACTTCCATTGGGGGCAAAGTGTCTGCAGACTGTAAAGGAGCAGGAGAAGGTATGTTATGAAAATTCGACAAGTCTGGTCCTTCTGATAACGTAATTGAAAGTTACCTGGCTAAGATGACTATCACTGCACCATCTGAACTTCGAACATATATGGAAGCACTCACGTCATAGACACTCGTGATCCCATGATCCATGATTAGTACAGATTTCTATTGGCCTATAACACTTTGAAATTAGTTGAGCCTCCCCGAATGCAGTTATCTTCATGACCAAATGATAATGTAGATGTGCTGTCAACAGATCCAGCACCCATTTAGTGGTAAATGGGCAGTGACAGTTAAATGGAGTCACTAATAAAAACGCTTAATACTAATAGTTTTAAGATCTAAAAAGGACAAAGCAATCAGAATACAACGTTTTGTCACCAATCTGGGCATCAAACTGTTACAGTGTGTTATCAATTTCTCTCAAGCCTATACAATTGTTAATATTATAATTTTTATTATTATTAAAAATTGGACGTTTAACAGGGAGGCAACGTGCTTTTTGATTTTGTCTTGACAATGTACTATAATATTTGTTAGTACTAAACATTTATTAAAGTTTTTAATTGATGTAGCGTAATTAATTTTTATGTATTTAATTATGTACTTTATTTTATTTTTTAGTTTTCTATCAAGGTTTGTTAAAATCCACATCGCTATCTTGTTTTTTGTACTAAAGTGCAGTATTTATCTGGCTCATACAGTTGTATGGACTCATGCCTTGATCTACACGTATTTGAATAATTATTACTATTATTATTGTTATTATTATTGTTATTATTAATATGAGTTTTTATCCTGCCATTATGAGCTTTTATCCTTCTGTGCAAGCGATTTAAAGTTTATGAATTCAATATCAGGCCTGTGAACTATCGGAGCTCATTCGGTGTTCATCCAAGTTTTTGTGTTGGCCCTGGTCTGCTGCTATTTTGTGAAAATTGCTGTCTTGCCGTGCGAGATCTTCCTCGACGAGTCCAGTTTACATCCCTGCATAACTTGCTATCTGATGACGTAACTTGTTTTGTTGTGTCATTTATTATCATTGCAAGTGTGACGCTTTTTACGTTTAGGACACCACTTAACAATGTAACTCTCTCTTACGCTACGCAGATTTAGCCTACGCTGAATGGCTCGCTGTCAAGACTGTGAGAACCCAATTACTACAACTGAAGGGAATGTATTATGCTGTGGTTCTTGCCAAGGAAAATTTCATTATAAATATACAAGTCTGGTGAATTCTACTATAAAGGTCATGGACAAAAAAAAAGACGACTGGAATTGTAAGAGATGTAAAAAACAAGATTAAACTCACACAATGAAGAGGATGAAGACAACGAAATTGACAAGGAAATGGAAACTGCATCTAAGTGATGACATAAACAAAGGCTCACTCGCAAGAATTGAAACAAAGCTTACCGAGGTTCTCAAAGGAATGAAATTTATCGAGAGGAAATACGAAGACATCAAAAAAGAAAATATGGAAATTAGGAAAGAAAACGTGGATATTAGGAAACGTTTGCAACCTTTTGAAGAAACAACGAACAAGCTGAATGAAGGTAAATCAGAAACACTTACAGTAAAAACCATGCTGGAAGAATTGAAAAAGTGCCAAAATGAAAGTTAAAAGTATGGCAGAAACAGAAATCTGGAGATTTTTGGTGTTGAATCGGAAAAAAACGGTACATTATTGACACCATTCACCGTCTTGCTGATACCCTAAGCTACAATACTTCGATGAAAGACAAAGTGAATGTGTCCATCGTCTACCAACTAAAAATAAAGATAAACCACAACCACTTGTGATGCAATTTAAAAGTAGAAACTACAGAGATTAATTGTTGTCTGGGAGAAAAGGTCGAATTACAAATGATGATGCTTTCGGTAACGGAAACAACGAAAAAATTTGCATAAATGAACACGTGGTCACTTTTGTGGAAAACCAAGGACCAACTCAAGCGTCATTTCAAGTTCACCTGGATCAAGGAGGGTAAAATCCACGTAAGGAAAAGCGAACATGACAAGGTCACATCTATTATTCATAATGAGGATGACCTAGAAAAAATAACAAAGCTACTTGCAACTACCAATTCATTGAGTTTGAATATAAAAGTGAGTTTGTTGAAATTTTTGAGGAAAATTTCGACGAACTTTCAAATAATCACCTTGGTCCCAAGGGCATTAAAGGTTTACGTGGTTTACAAATAAACCTTAGAAGTTGCAGAACTCATTAGGATGAATTACTGATTACCATTGAAATATTAAAATTATTTGGGATATTATTATTATTAATAAGGTAAACATTAAAGAAAAAGAATTTATTTGTTATCAAATTGCTAACTACAATCAAATTGCAATTTGCAGGAAAATGAAGAAGAGTGGCAGAGTTATGATTTTTGTAAAACAACAAATTAAAATCACATATTGTGAAAAAATTAGCATTTCAAACAATGAAGCATTGGACATTGAAAGGAGTTTTGAAGATAAAACTTTTAATTTTATTGCTATTTAAAGACATCCCTCCTCTAGCCGACTGAATTTTATCAATGCACTTAAGGGTCACCTAAATAATAAAAATAAAAATCCAACAACTAATACAATCATGATCGGAGATTTAAACTTTAATCTTTTAAAGGAAACCCAAGAAGTAAATGGAAAAATTTGATATTGAAAGATTCGAAAACCCTATGGCTGCAAACTGTTTTACATCACAAATCAACTCTCCTACTCGTGTTGAACTCAAAATTAATATTATCACTCAATCTTGCTTTGACTTTATTTACACTAAATTAAATAAACTTGTTTTTTAATGGTTTTGTTCTTGGTATCAAAATTGCGGACCACTATTTTCCTGGCTTTGATATTTCCACAATAACTTGATAATGGATCGTGATAACAACCCATACAAATTGATAACAAAATTGAATCACTGTAACATTATCAAGCAACTGGAAAATTACGACTGGAATATACTTGAAGGTTTTAAAAACTCGAATGATCTGTATAATGAAATTGAAAAAAACTATTCAAAATATTTATGATATGAATATGACTTACGGAAATATCCACACCTTTAATAAACCTCACAATAAAGAGTGGATGAACAGTAATTTACTTTTGGAAATAAACAATAAGAACTAACTGTGGTTTAAAATATCTAAGACAACTAGGCCATGTCCTGAAATTATTCATGAAAACAAAACTTGTAAAAATACGGTGAATTGGAACATCAACCCAGCTAAAAATGACTTTTATTAAAAATATATTCAGGAAAATAAATCTGATAACGCTAAAGTTTGGGGAAAACTGAACCAGCTCATGGGTAAAAAACAAAAAATACAATTGATCAACATGTCAAATATATGTTCCCAACTGTTGATAATAAACTTGTTTGTAATAATTTTGGTAGGCAATTTACTGAAGAAATCGGTTTACTCAAAACTCGTGATAAACGTGAAAAATGTCTTACGCATTTGACCAGGAACTCAAAGAGAATAAGTACTATTCAAAATTCAATTTCTGTTTCAACTCCCACTATTTACGAACTGAAAGAAATTCTGAGCAAAATTAAAATAAAAAATCAACTGATTTTTGGAACATCTGGTTAAATCTAGGTAGAAATCTGCTATCTTCTTTCAGAAACTTATTAATGCCATTCTGGACTTTGAAATTTGGCTTGAAAATCATAAAAAAACAAATCCTCAGACCTGTGTACATAAAAGGTAATCACAAAGACCAACTATTATAGACCTGTTGCACTGCTTCCAGCTATTAATAAGATTGTTGAGAGATTTTTTGCTAATAAAATTGAAATGTTCTTCACAAATATAAACTGTTTAATGAAAACCAATTTGGTTTTCAGAAATGTAAAGGAAGCGCAGATGTCATTTTTTACATTAATAATCATATTTGTCGTGCTTTGAATGAAGGTAAATTTGTTAGTGCCATACTAACTAACCTGCACATGGCGTTTGATACTAGAAATAAAGATTTACTTAAAGAAAAACTTCACAATTTTGGAAATCGTGGTAAAATTCAGATTATTGTTATTAGTTATCTTACTGATAGACTTTGCACAGTGAAAATTGAAGATTGCATTGGTGACTGGAAGAAGGTCGAGTATGGTGTTCCTCAGGGCCGATATGGGCCCTGTCTTATTTTTAATTTACCTTAACGATATCAACGACTTAAAGTAAAACATCTACATCTCCTTATATGCTGACAATATCCTCCTTCTTTCTATAAACTCTGATAAGGGGATACTATTGTTAGTAACTTACAAAGTTATTTTGATCTGGTTAATAATTACCTTATTGCAAATAAACTCTACTTAAATCCTGATAAAACTTGTGTTCTTCCTATCACCACTTCGCATATGACCCTTGAAAATGTGGATATTAAACTACATCATACTGATTGCACCAATGTCAAATATTTAATACGATGTAAGTGTAAAAGTCTAAACACGGTGAAACAAACTAAATACCTTGGTACTGACATTCACAGTAATTGGAATTTTACTAACGATGTAAATATCCTTGTTAGCAAAATTAGAAAAATTCTCCCTTGCCTTCACAAAATCAGACAAATTCTTAGTACACAAGACAAAAGACGGTTCAACACTTGTATTTTGTCTTTGATTAGAAAGATATGCTTGCCCACTTTTTGCTTATACATCGTCTGGAAATGTGAATCGTTTTCATAAAAATTCTAAATAAGGCTTGTAAAGTTCTTTTTAAGAAAGAGAATTGCACAAAACAAATCTTGTGAACTTCTATTTGATAATGAACTGATAAACAGATTTCGGATTTCACAGTAATTTCAAAATTTTACTTTAACAAAGTTCTTCACATTCCTATTAAAAGAGAGATCCGAAATAATAACAACTGGTTGATAACTCCTCCCTTTAGAAACTCTTATGGAAAAAGAACCATGAATCTCATTGTTCCTACGATTCTTAATAAGCTACCTAAAAATCTTAGAAACATAAACAGTCTTCGGAAACTGAAAAAGGAAGTTAAAAACTGGATGTTCAATAGAGAGTCAATGTGACTTCTTGATTTCTTCTTGCTAAGGTGCGATAATATTTGTTTGAATTCAACATTTTTTAATGTTTTTGTTTTATTAATAATATTTAATTTTTATGCATTTCATTTTGTACTGTATTTTATTATTTAAAATGTTTGTTAAAATACTCATCGCTATCTTGTGTTTTGCTCTAAACTGCTGTTGTTATCCGGCACATACAGTTGTATGGACTCGTCCCTTGATGTACACATACTTAAATAAATTATTATTATTATTACTATTAAGCAGGAAATAATGAGCAGGAAAATAATAATAATGAGCAGGACAATAATGAGCAGGAAAAAACAGTTATAAATTGCAAATGTGTATGTAAAAAAAATAATGGAAAAAGAAAAAAAGGATTACTTTATACCAGACTTGTTTAATGGAGTACCAAAGGAAATGATGAAGTGTATGAATAAGGGTGAATTAAAAAAATGTAAACTTATATACTGGAAAATAGAAATTAGCATACATATATATTAAGAAGAAAGATTATTGAATTATGAGTGTAAAAATGAATGTGAATTGTTATGAATACATGTGCAGTCATTGTTTTGATGATGATAATTTTATGGTTGTTCAGCTGGCAAAGGGGTAACGATTTGGGAAAATATTTTTGTTAGGTTTTTTTTTTCAGTGCTAATTATGCACCATTTATTTCTCTTGCTTTCTGTGAAAACAGCTTGTCAATACCCAGTTTACTTTTTTTTTATTAATTCTTTTGTAACATATGAATTCCGTGAAGTTTGGCCGGAAGTATGACCGGAAGTTGCAAAGGATTTGGTTTTGAGTCACTTATAATAGAAGTAACGCGATAATTTCTGATGCCACAATAAACTGCACGACGGTGTTCTCTTTTTAGTGGTTTCTGGAGGTTCTGGTACGTGATTTCGTCACCAGAGGGCGTTCAGAACAGAAATTGGCGGCCTCCACAAGTTAGTGCACCCCTTTTCGCTTGCTGTTTTCGTACATTGTCGACATTTTTTTTTTACAAATTACTTGGGAGAAACACACGGAAAACAATGCCTAAGCGTAGCTGCTGCTCAAGTTGTCTGCTATTTTAACGATGGAGCCTCAATAGAAGCAGTATTTTGGCTGCAATGAACTTTCCAGTAGGAAAAAAAATGAGATAGCACTGAATAAATGGGATGCAGATAGGCTGTACCACAGTTCAAAAAAGTCATCTGAAACCACTATAAAGAAAAGGAAATGCCTAAGGGCAATACAGAATGGGTTTGAAGACTGTAGAATTGAACAAGCAGGTCATATTTATGGTTGTGGTGATTTTTAAGGCTGAAATCATCTGTAATTACAGCTTTGTCAACTTTAACCTCGATTTTCCAAAATTGCATGTGTTTGTTAAAATATTAAAGTTTATCATGCGTAACTCCTTCAATTTTAATTCAATTTTCTTTAAAATTTTGAAAGTAGCCTCATACTAGCAGAATGTAGATCAAAGCATAAAAACTTACTTTTTCTTTCAATTAGTTATAAAGGTGCATATTATTTATGTTAATTTGATAAAAAAATTAATAAAAAATGCTTCCATTAATTTTAGGAAAAAGATCCTAGTAAGTGACCCTCGCTATAGTTTTTGTGACATTTCGGTGTTTGGTTTGAATTAAAATGTTAATTAGAATAGTAGTTATTGATTTCCTAAAGGCCTAATTTGCATAATTTAATGCTAATTAGCCAGTTTGTATGAATCGAATTGAAAAAAGTTTCTTATAAAAAATGTTTGTAATAATGATTGGCATAATACCACCAATTTTCGTAATCCTCACCTTAAAATTAAAAAAAAAGTAAATTACCCCTTTACTACTTTAAGACTGATGACTGACGAACTCATACAAGCTTTTTAATTAAGGCTTCGAGGGTTACAGTAATACTGTAATTACATGAAATAAACTTATTATTATATTATTATAATTATTTAAACTAATATATATATTGTAGACTCACACAAGTTTTTTAATAAACTTCGAGTCATTTATGCAATAAATTCATTATTATTATTATTATTATTATTATTAATTTATTATGAAATAAATGACCGAGACAAGTATAAAAAAATGAAACAATGTTATATAATTAAATAAACATACGGCTCATTGTATAACAAGGGAAGAACCTTTAATGGGAGGTGGTTTGGTATCCTTTGTTCATGATAATTTGCATCACAGTGTTGATAATATTAAAATAAAAGTTAATGATGCTATAGATATAAACTTTAACTGGGATAACGAATTGTATAAAGTTTTCTTAATTTATAGACAACCTTCAACTAACATAAATGATTTTATAAAAGAGCTAAGAAACAAGTTTAAAGCCTACAACAATTTTGAAAATATCACCCTAATGGGTAACTTCAACATATATATTTTGAATAATGCAGAAAAATATGATAATTGTAAAATAGAATAAGGAGTTGAAAAAAATAAAAACCTCTTAGCAAGCATCGGATTCGAATCAAAAATTAACACGCCTACTAGAGAAGATTTAAGAAATAACACCATTACTGTATCATGTGTTGATCACGCATTTATAGGAATCTTTAAAAATAAAGTAGTAGTTACGATCAAAAATAAAATTGAAGATCATTACATGACAGCAATTTTGATTGACACACATAAAAACTGTAAATTTAAAAGAATTAATAAAAATCACGATTAGTTTTGTAATGATAAAAAAAATCCCAGAACCTAATATAATAATAGTAATTTCACTACATAGAGGTGGAAGGACTACAGAAGGGTGTTGAACCGCTGATTCCAAGCTAAACTAAAAGATAAGAAAAAGAGACCATTATGAACAATAATAGACTATGATGGTAAATACTGACACTTCAGGAATTTGTTGAGATTCTCCTGTTTAAGCATACACCAAAATCCCAGCACCATTGATTGGTCTACAGTTATTGCCTTAAGGGCATTCCAAACACTTACGACTCTTGCAGAAAAATTTAAGTTTAAGCGGCAGGTAGTCCGCACTGGCTGGCAAGCATGCTTCCAGTTATAACCCCTTGTAACCATAGCTCCCAATACTGGTTCGAAAAAGGGAAGATTCACATCAATCAACCCACGGAGTATTTTTTTATGTGAGAATCAAGTCGAAGCGAATGTGATGCAATTCAAGTTGGGTCAGCCTCGTGCGGGTTAGGCGTTCGTAATAACTAAGGTCACGCATGCCATGTAGGCTTCTCGTAAATTGGCGCTGAACGGATTATATCAGGTTAATATTACCCAATAAGTGAGGGGACCAAACTGGGGTAGTGTACTCGAAGATAGGCCTCACAAAAACCTTAAAGGTACAAATTTCAATTCGAACGTTACCAGACATAAAATACTTGTTTTTTCTAAACCACACTCCAAGGTCCTTAACCTCATCAAAAGAGTCAAGGGCCTGGGATCCAAGAAGGAAGTCCGAGCAAAAGTTGTGTGTGCCAACGTAGAAAGTTAAACATTTTGAAGAAGAAAGTGGTAACTGTCATCGCAATGACCAAGATTCCACATTTCGAATTTCAGAGTCAAAAGGTGGGGATCCATAGGGCGAAGAGTTTTCCATTCCAACCTTAATATCATCAGCAAATTAAAATCCGTAAGTCTCTCCATTTGAAAATTACAAGTTGTTAAGGTATATAACAAACAGTAGGGAGCACAGAACGGAACCCTGTGGTACTCCACAAGGCATCAAGACACTGGTTGACAACGTATTTTCCACTTTCACCATTTGTGAACGATTATAAAGGAACACAGAGATCTAACCTGCCAGATTACCCACGATGCCATACTCCGTAAGTTTAAGTAGTAGTTTTTGGTGTATCACCAACTCAAACGCATTCTCGAAGTCGAAATAATTGACATCGGTAGCCGCACCAATGTTGAGTGCCTACTCCATCGATCAAGCACAGTAAGTAGCTGGTTGGTTGCAGACCTCTTTTGTAAAAAACCAAATTGGTCCTGGTTAATTATGGAAAAAGCATGTAGGTGGTGAAGAATTTCATCCCTAATAATAAATTCCATTATCTTACAGGCCACACATGTCAATGAAATGGGGCGATAATTGGACGGATCTGAAGCAGATCCACGCTTAAACACAGGTGTTACAACAGCTGTACGCCATCTACTAGGTGTACATCCGCTGGTATAGGATAAGGTGAAAAGCTTCAACAATGGATAGCTTATTTCGTAGGTAATTTGTCTCAAAAGATAAGCAGAGAGACCATCAGGCCCGCAAGATTTACTAGGATTTAATTTCAGAAGAGCTCTCATGATTTTGGGCACAGTGAAAAAGACATTAGGGCACTCGCCAAAGGTACTCGGCGCTCCAGCCCGAGGACTGCCACAACGGCTGTCATCAGCAATATTGTTAGAAGCAAACACACCAATAAGGATCTCAGCTTTTTCAAGGTTCTCTGTACGAAACAGATTTCCAGACTTAATGGCAATTAACAAAATTATAGAAACATTTTTTGCTGATAGACACATTTCTTTAATGAATTTAAAATACTATCGAAAAACCAATTTGGGATTCAAAGAAACAAAGGAACCATAGATTCACTTAAACAATTAAATGATAAATTGGCTGTTTCTTTAAATGATGGATATTATGTTGGTGTAATTTTAATTGACCTTCAAAAAGCTTTTGACACAATAAATATAAATATTTTACTGAAAAAAAATAGAATCATGCATTCAAAGAGGTAAAGTGCTCAACATTTTAGCAAGTTATTTGAAAGACAGAATGAGTTGTGTCAAAATTCGAAGCCGTGAAAGTGATATTCTTATTTGTGTTATGGTGTTCCGCAGGGTTCAATTTTAGGACCGTTGCTTTTCTTAATGTATATTGATGATATTGACAACAATATCGATGAAAGTAACATTCAAACTTTTGCTGTCTGCATGTTCTTACTATCAGTTCGCACTGTATATGAACAAATGATAAATGGATTACAACAAGACTTTGATAAGATTTAGGAATGGTCTATTGAAAACGATGTATTTATCTCTGAAGAAGAAACCGTTTTTATGCATGTTAAAACTGAGGGCTTGGTACCCAACTGGGGCTCATGCTGAAGGAACGGAGAGAAAAAAGTACCGAGGAGGAGGACAAGCCCTCGGGGAAGCTTTATAGCCAAAGCTAATATAGTGGCGCACCTGGGGTCGAGTCGCATTTCGGGAGAACCCCAATGGGACAGTTTCCCCTGAGCAGATACGGCCATGGGATTCATTAGATTTAAACTTTAGAGTCCCGTGGAGTGCTGAGTACAAGAGTAATGCTGGCAACTAAGCTGTGCGGGGATGCATAAATAAATGGTCCTAGACAAAAGTTTTGGGGGATTGTAACAGTTCTCTGTGATTTATTTGTTACTCTCCTGATTTTAGATACGTCGTGGTAAAACAAGTTTATAAACACAGAGTCAGCACATGACCCAGCCTATAGGTCGCATTTCCTCTACCTGGAGTATGGGGACATAGGATATGCATTTTTTAGGAAATTTATGCTGGTCCAGGGATAAACAAACGATGGTAAAAACTTACAGTTTCTCTGGCGTGTTGACACATATGGTTGGGCCCAAGGAACACAGATGGGATCCACAAGACTTTATCTTGCGGGACTAGAATTACGCTTACACCAGTTGCTGGACAGGACGACCAAATCCTATATCACCACGCCTTTACATAGGATAGGAAGCAACAACTCTTACAAGAGCTAACAACAGGTAAAGCTTTCTAAAAACCCAGTTCATCTTCAAGGGAGGCTAACATAAAAGAACAGAAAAACAAGAAGGAAGAACTAGGCCATAAGAATGGTCTGCTTAGCAACAAAACAATGGAAGGTATATTCACAACAAGCCAAGGCAACCATGGCGGGAAAAATATCAGCCTTACAGCACATGTTGGGAGGAACGAGGAGCAAGGGCAACAGCCCCAGAGTGAAATCTCCTGACAAAAACACACATACAATCATTCATCAAAAGCAAGATATATTTCTACAAATGGCAACTGAACCTCAACCATTAAATGAAGTTAAAGCTGTAAAATAACTAGGCTTAACTATTGATGTTACTAATAAATTTAAAGTACATATTGAACTAAATATTAGTAAAATTAGAAGTATTCTTCCAAAGCTACAACAGTAAAAATAAAAATAAATTCTTTATTATGCATGGATTGAGTCACGTTCAAGATACGGCATTGAAATATACAGTTTTGCACCAGATTATTTAATAAAAAGTTTTCATAGCATTCAAAACAAAGGTATTAAAGTTTTATTTAAAAATAATGAACTTACTACAACTAAAGAAATATATCAATTAAGTGGTACATTGGATGTGTTAAAACTCAGGAACTTTGTTATCATATTAAAAAATCCATATTTAACACAATAGACAAAAAGGTTTTATGAAAGCATTTAAATTACTTACAACTGAAACTACCGTCATTCAGTAATACCTATGGTAAACGAAATGGTAATTACACTTTGACTTCAGTTTTTAATACATTGCCAAAAAATCAATTCTATACTGACAAATATTCTACTTTACAAAAAACAAATAAAAGATTGAATGGTTTCACAATGAGCTTCCGTTTCTCTTCATGGCTTGTATTTATACATTCGTTATACTCATGCCTAACAAAATGTTAATTTTTTCCCTTATCCTTAATTAAATGCATTCTAATTGTAACTGTTCTCTAAGAGAGGCAAAGTTATTTTGATTAATAAGTTTGTTGTAGTATTTTTCTCTAATTTTGTCTTTTGCTACTCACACCATGTATTTTTTTGTTGATTTGCTTGTGCCACATACACAACTACACACATTGTAGTTCTTGTGGTACTACCTTAAAACAATACATAAAATAAAAAAAATTATACGTGAAAAAATAATATTCTTAAAATAGCAGAATTGCGTGATTATGTAATTATCTTAAAAATTATTACATAAATAAACATAAAAATTACGATGAAAATAAAGAAATGAAACTTCTAATTGAAAGTAAAAACAACACTGGTACTTTCGTAACAAATCTAATCTCAGCAATTGAAAAAGAAATCTGGCCTACGGCACTGCAGATGCAGGTCCTGTGTATAAAAAAGGGGATCAACAAAAATATGAAAATTATAGACCAATTGCTCTTCTACCCGCTATTAATAAAATTATTTAAAAATATTTTACAAATTGTATACAACATTTCTTGAACACGTTTAGATTACTGTCTCAAAATCAAAGTGGATTTCCAAAAACAAAAAAGAGTACAAATGATGCACTGAAAAAACTAAATGATATTGTTTCAACTGCACTTGATCAGAGTAAATATGTAGGACCCATCATCATTGACTTGCAAAAGGCATTTGATACTCTAGAAATAGGTATTTTAATGGAGCAAATTTATAACATTGTACTTAGAGGAAATATTTACAGCATTCTGCAAAGTTATTTCACTAACCGGAAAAGCTATGTTCGCGTGGAAAACGACATTAGTGATTTCAATTTGGATTTCAATTTGGATTTCAATTTGGAGTTCCACAATGATCAATGTTTGGTCGTTTACTTTTTCTTATTTACATTAACGACATTGACATGATTTGTGAAAATACTATCACAATTATACGTATCTGATATACTTCTGTCAGTTAATTATAGGTACAAAACTATGATGAAGATCCTGAAAAATGATTTCAACTTAGTGAATGAATGGCTAACCAACAATGAATTATTTATTAGTAAAGAAAAGACAAAATTTATGGACATATGTACGTCACACATGGAGCAACATAAAGATAAAATTATCCTGCATGAAACAAATTGTAATGAAAAAAATAACGCTAGATGCAACTACTCTAACCTGGAAAAAGTTGAAAAAGCAACCTATCTAGGAATGGTTATTGATAATAAATGGAAGTTCAATTATCATGTAGATAACCTTATTACTAAGCTGAGGCAAATTATACCTTATCTTTAAACTATTAGACATATGACTGGAAATTTTGTATGAGGCATGGATAGCAACTCATTTGAGGTATGGCTGTGAAATCTATGGATTGGCTAGTGAATATTTATTAACTCTTATTCAACATCTGCAAAATAAAATAGTTTAATTGCTGCACGGGATTGTTAACAAAGAAATTAGATCTACAGAATTAAACTTGAAACATGGCATCCTAACTGTAAAAGAAATAATAGATATGATAATTATTTTATTTTATAATCCGAAATAATTAAATAAAAATAAAATTACAAGACATTTGAGAAACTTAAACAAAACTGTCTCTGATTGGAGAAACCTCAATGGTAAAAAATGTAGAAGTTTTTGTGTACCTAATATTTTTAACAACATCCCTAAGCCACTTAAGGAACTTAAAACTTTTGGGGAGCTGAAAAGGAAAATTAGAACCTGGTTAAAGGAGTGAGAAATTAAACTTGTTGATGACTGCCAAGTATTCAGAATGATGTTTGCTCTGATTAGAATTTTAACAATGTATTTACTCTGATATTTTAATAATCTTATCTTCTAGACTGATATTATGTATTTATGGATGATCTTATGTGTACGGTATTGTTTTATAGAAGCTTAACATTAAGTAAATTCTTAACCTTACCATCTTGACATAAGTGTGCTGTGATGACAGTAAAATACATACTAACTCTAATGAGTTTCATATTTTCTCATTTGAATAAACATTAAAAAAATTAATAAATTACTAAAAAATTTTAATGTTTATCAAATGAGAAAACTTTTCTATAATTTATTAGTAATTTATAGAAAACCAACTTCAAACAGGAAACTTTTTGGTCAAATGTTGAAATCATTCTTACAGAAAAATAGAAAGAAAAGTTTACAACAAAAAATTGATGGTGATATAAAAATAGATATTCTAGACATAAAAGAGAATTTTGAGGATTGTTATGACTAATTGCAATTGATTACTATGAAAATATATTGGCAGAGTGTGGATTAACTTCCAAATTAAATCCGCCTACTAGAGAGGAGATAAATTTAAAAGATGGTAAACCCTATCTTCAAAAATCATCTATTGATCATTTATGTATAAAAAGTCAATTTGGTGAAAAAAGGAGGAGATGTATTAACAAAAAAAAACTATGTGCTTATTACCTAACTATGTGCTGGATTTGGACTAATACTCAAAATATAAAAAAAAAATGACGACTTTAATACTAATAAAGAATCTTGTTTAAAAATAAATATTGAAAAACCTGTATAGGAACTAAATATGATAAATTGAAAATTTTTGAATGGGGTAGAACAACCTGGAACGCTATATAATGAAATAATAAATACTTTTTTTATAGAATTTACAGAGAAAATACAACTAAACAAATGGGGAATACATTAACTAAAAATTTAAAACACATAAAAGAAAAGAATGGACTACAAATGACGTAATTATGAAAATTGGAAAAAAAATTGAGGAAAGAATTAAAGAAAGAAGAAAATGTAAATGCTGAACTTGGGAAAATTCTAGAAATGAAAAATGAAATTAATAACTAATTTAAAGAACAGTTTTTTTAGAAGAAATTAAAAACTTGCAAAAAACTAAAACAACAATTTGGGATGCTGTAAGTGAACTAACTGTAAAGGAAAATAAAAACAAATTGATGATGAAACTTTAAAAACATTTATTGATAAAAGTTTAGAAAAAACTAATAATTAATTTATTACTAATTTCTCAAATCAGATAACTGAATTTAAGATCATTGATAAAATTTAACACGAAGTTTAAAAACAAGGAGATTATTCAAAAAGGACAAGTGATAGAACTAAAAATAAAAAAAAATTGTAAGACACACGATGTAATAAGAAAATGCTACTAATATGGAAATCGTAAATATTATATCGGAATTAAATAATACAAAGGCAACAGGATTAGACAAATTACAAATGGATCATATAAATAACAAAGAAAATACAGCTAAAGCTATTTTTTAAATTATTAAATGCAATGATCGAATGTGAAGTTTGGCTGGAACAGCTAAAATTCAAATTATTGTACCAGACTTTTAAAAAAGGAAACAGACAAGACTTAAATAATTATAGAACTATAGCATTCGTATCTATAATTGATAAAATACTAGAAACGTTTTTTGTTAATAAAACACGGTATTTTTTTGGATAAATGGAAACGTTTAACAACATCACAGTTTGGTTTTAGAAAAAATATGGGTACTACTGATCTATTATCTGAAATGAATGACTTAATAACGACAGGTCTTAATGAAGGAAAATATATAGGTATTATTCTGAGACATTAAAAAAATTTTTGATACGTTTGATATGGACATGCTATTACCAAAACGTTATAACCTAGATTTAAGAAAGAAAATTTTAATATTAAAAAAACCTATTTGTAGGACAGTTAAACAATAGTGCAAGTTAAAGTAAAAAGTAGTCTTCCAACTGCAATTAAATATGGTGTAGTGCAAGGTTCTGTACTGGAACCTCTTCTATACTTAATTTTTACAAATGATGTCGTTGAAAACTTCGAAAATAAAAAACTTTCATGTTTACTGATGATATAGCATTAATAGCAATAAATAAAAATTATGAAGATAATATGAATAATTTGCAGCACGGTTTTAATTTAATTAATGATTATTATGTTGAGAATGTATTATTTATTAGTAAAGAGAAAACTTTGCAAATGGATATTACAGTACCAAAAATGTAAATTTAACATAGTAAGTGGATTATTAACCATTATGGAAACTGCAAAAACTTAGATTCTGGTGGAAAAATTCATATTTGTAGTGATAGGTGTGTTAGACTAGAAAACAACAAACAATGAAATATTTGGGAGTAGAAATTGATGTAAATTGGTCGTTTAAAAAGCATATAAAATAGCTGATAAAAAACTTACTAAATTAGCTCATTTGATTACACAAATTTAGAGAAATCCTAATTACCATCAGATGTGGTATTGAAATATATGGACAAACAACAGATTACTTGATTCAAAGTCTACAAAAACACAGAAAAAGTTAATAAAGACTAGCGGAGTCGCTCGCTTCGCTCGCTCATTTCTCCTCGTCTCGCTATGCTCGTGTAGCTTTCATGCTGCAACTCTTATGCTGCTGACAGACATTCCACACAATGAAGCAAATGATCAACATGTAGCACGTGTTTTTCGTAAAGCTTCAGTTCATTAACAAATGCGTCGATAACCCTAAATCACTCCAACAGTCTGGCCACCCCATAGCCCTCCTGAATGTTCTTGGTGTCGACGGCCACTTACGGTCCGGCACTTACTTGTTGATTGTCGCCATCTTGATGGTGTTCGTCGTCGGTTCCATATTCCACATGACATTGCGCGTCAGTTGGGCGATAAGTCTGTCCTCCTGTCCGGTGTTTTTCAATTTTTGCAGGAGGTACAGATGTATGACAAGATTTAGATTAGGGGTTTGAATAACATCTCTGTAATGTGTGGTGCAGTGGCAACCCGGACCACTGCACTGTGACTGAGGTTGGCGCTAATGACCAAGTTGTCGACGCGCCATTAAGCCTCAACCCCCCCCACCCCATAGCTATATGCGTCTGTTGTTCAGATTGTCAGCGATAATACTACTGATAACAATGGACCGTGCGACGAGTGTCAATGTTGTAACTATCTTCTTATGCCATCCGTTGCCACAAGTTCATTTGTGAGAAAAGATGTAGGTTTCATTTCCCAGCTCCAGGCCAGCCAATTCCCAAGTCTTACTTTACCAAAACCACGATAAAGGCATTTTCTGTCTGGCACACATCTGAACTGGCCCTGAGCCAGGGGGGTGAGACATGCGATTTGTACTAAGCCAGCCCTAGCTTGAAGTAACCATCCTCTTTCTGGCATGGGATTAAAGTGCCAATGAGCCAGTAGGCGAGACACGCAATTTCTCACCCAGTCTGCTTTGGCTCGAAGAAGCGTTATGCATCCCGCTAAAAGGTCATATCAGCACGCGAGTTGCTGCATGCTTGGACTAAACATGTTTCACAATTTTATCATGGATATTCCATCGAGCTGTATGGGCTCTCCTTTATGAATAGATTATTTTTTTATTCAAATAAGTTGTGCTGCAGAAACTGCAAAGCAAAAGCTATATCAGAGCCGAACACCCGAAAAACCACGTTGCTTTTAAATTTTGTTAGTACTACATTTTATATGGGTTTTATTGTTCCACAAATTTTAAGAATTTTTTCTTATAAGCCCTCTCCTTCCCCGCAACGTTTGATGCTTTGAAGCATACCCACCATACGTAGCCTATAATTTTTTACTGATATAGAATATCTAAAATGTAACTTACTTTGCACTCTAGATATTCCCCACCTCACAGTTTAAATGGGTTTTCTAGTTTCACCTATTTTATCACAATTTTGCTGGATTATTGCTAAGGAGTGAACTGGCTTAACAGTACTGGTCGAATGTTGCTTTTTAAAATGTTACATGTGTATACTCCTGACAATCAAAGCTGCTTGAGTGTTTCTGCAAATAAGGAGAGAACCAGCTAAATGGCTTAACGTACACACTAATGATTAATTTATACTGTAGAAAATGTTACAAATGCAGACGTAAAAAAATCTTTACACCTCTTTCTATTGTTAGCATTTGAAGAAGAGCAAATTTGATCTAAACCCTTCAGTTTTTAAGACTGTGTGATATGAATGGATTGCTGAGATGCATCTCTGGAGGGTGTTGGTAGCTGAAGGGATTGGGGTGGAGATAAAGAAAAGAAGGGAGAAGAGGAGATAGTGAATGGGAATTCTGTGTGCACAGAAGACTCCCAAAGTCTAGCTTTGTTTCATTACAGACGTTTTGAAATTTTCAAAAAAATTCTAAAATCAATAGGAAAATTAAAAAAAGTTGGATTCGTTCTTCGAAAAGTAGGGTTTTAATCTAGTCCCCCCCACAAAAAAAGAATCTGCATCGAGGTTTTCCCCTGTGGGCAGCCCTGCTGTGTCCCATCCGTCCCTGGAAGCAGCACACGTTTTTACCTGAACATGACCATAGAATAATCATTAGTAAGAGATCAGTCCGTTATGAAGGACCGCGGTAGAGGTCCTTATGTAAGCCTCAGCATGAACTTCCATGTTAAACGTCAAACTTTGAACTCCTATAGTCTCGCTCAGAATTGACATACACCAATGAAATTCGGTATTTCAAGTCGTTTCGTTACTTTTTCACTGTCTTACAAATTTTAATGACAACAATCAAACCGTTCGGCGTCCACAGCATGGTCATTTCTTGTTGTTGTTGTTGTTCTTGTTGTTGTTGTTCTCGTTGTTGGGACTCTTTGCCCTCATCTGGAGATCGAACCTCTGAACCGATTTTCAAGTTCTATAGCTTAAAACGTAGGTATGGACACTGCCTAGGCCTTTCTAAGGCTGTTTTAATATAACTACAATATTCTTTACACGAAAGCCAAATGGGCTAGAACTTTTGCTTTCACCTAGAGATCGAACCAATGAACCGATTTTCAATTTGTATAGCTTAAAATGTAGGTATTAAGACCGACCAGGGTATTAAGACATACACTATTTGGATGGGACTGCAGTATTCTCGTCGGCAGAGCAATTATTATTGTAGAGCAATGGGCAGAAAACATTAATGTTGTTGTTGGGACTCTATGCAGTCACCTGGAGATCGAACCACTGAACCGATTTTCAAGTTCTATAACTTAAAATGTAGGTATAGACACGGCCTAGGTCCTTTCGCAGGCTAATTTAATGTAAATATAATATTCTTGACAAGGAAACCAAATGGGCTAGAACATTTGCTCTCACCTAGAGATCGAACCAATGAACCGATTTACAGTTTGTATAGCTTAAAATGTAGGTATTAACACCGACCAGGGCCTTTTGGACACTAGTTTGATGTGACTGCAGTATTCTCGTCGGTAGAGCAAATATTATTGTAGAGCACTGGGCAGAAATCATTATTGTTGTTGTTGGGACTCTATCAGTCACCTGGAGATCGAACCAAAGAACCGATTTTCAATTTTTATAGCTCTAAAAATTGATTATAAAAAAGGCTCTTGTATAACAGTTGTTTTAAGGTGATTACAGTATTCCCGTCTGTGTTATTCTTGCTGACCCAAGAAAAAAATAATGGATATTAGTATTGAAAAACGCTTCAGCAGATAAAATACAGATGTAAGCCCTAAAAACCTTAAAGCCTTAAAGGAACAGATATTAGAAAAACACACGTAAGCCATCAGCGGCGCACTATTACGTGTAAAAGAAGCTCCAGCTTGTTCTTTTGGGTCGCTGGAGATTCTTTTACACATATTAGTGCGACGCTGATGGCTTACGTGTCTTTTCTAATATCTGTTCCTTTAGGGCTTCAAGTTTTTTAAGGTATACATCCGTATTTTATATGCCGGAGTTTTTTTAATACTAATTTGCTTATAATTTTTGCTCTAAGGAAAAAGAAAAAAATTTATGTAAGAAAAGCTTTAATTATCAAAAAATTAAATTGGCATAATGTGTATTTTCATAGCTGTAACTAAACAGTTTGATCCTCAAATTTTTAGGAAAAGTGATATTTTTAATTTGAAAGTTTGGCCGTTGCAGAACACTATTATATAGTTATAAAAAATTAATAAAAAAATAATGTGCAACAACCAAAAAAACTTAGGATATAAAAAGACATCAGTGGGACATACGTAGAAGAAAACGTGCAAAACGTGTGATTGTAAGTAAGTTCAAGTCCCTAACCAATACGTGTGTGGGGAAATGGCATTGGGGCGGAGAGAAATTTGTTAGCCTAAATGAGAAACTCGAGAGAAGTAGCTGTTCGGCTGAAAACGATCTACAAGCAGGAGCTTCTGAAGTCTAAAATCTTTACATCTCCTAGCTAGTGTTTGATTGGTTCGAAACAGTCCCCCCCCCCCCCCGTCCAAGCATTCACGAAATCCTAAATTTGCTATTGATAGATTCATGTTCATTTTAAATATTGTCTTATAGCATTTATTGTACTTCTGATATTTCATACGAATTTTTTAAATACCAAGCTCACCAGTGTAAACTGGTTGAACAGAAAAAAATGTGAATCAGGAGAAATGCAGAATATTTAAACAGACTTTCAAAAACCTTAAAACTTAAAGAAAGAATTTCCATTTATGTTTTAGTATCAGTCTTTCCACTAAACTGGTCGTCAATAAAACCCTGGCCAAACGTTTGACTGTATTAATCAGTCAGAAGGTTCAACCGTTTTCGTTTTTTACAGCTTGTACTGGATTTATTTACAATATTTTAGAAAGAGTTGCTTTAAAGGAATAGTGAAAGTTCATATATTCGGGTGCATGCAGATTGTGGACAGAATGAGGAAGGTCGATATGAAATGGGGTTAGGAAGTGTAGAGGGCATTATATTGAGGGGGAAAGATCTCACACCAGTTTGTCGGCAATGCTTGCAGAGCGTGTGTGGGGAGAGGGGAGTCATAATTTGGTAAATAAGGATCGATACAGAAAGCAATACTGGATATGAACACACATGCATGAAATGTTTTTGCCGTGGAGATCAAGAACGCTAATTTGTGAAAATGAACCTTCTGAACTGGGACGAATGTGAATTAGTGCAAATATGCCATAACTTGAAATGCATTGGTCCGCGGTTGCGTCTTTTCACATTAGGTACGGTGATATTTAAAAAAATTTCTTGTAGCCTTACGCTATTTAAAGCAGTGCTTGTATAGATGAACCTTACTAGAAGTTTTGGAAAAGCTTGTAAAGGAAGAAAGGAAGGTATGGGCAAACCTGGGGATTGGAATGGGTAAACTTCTTGTCATTGCATTGGACCAAGATAATTTCCAGAATATAGCCAAACCAGATCCTATACCTGCTGAAAGAGGATGGTCATTGAACACTCATAAGGCATCCTTGTGCAGGTAAAACTAAAAAATTAAAGAATGAAAAACACTACAAACAAAGGGCAACTGGCATTGTCAATATATGTAAAAAAAAAATATGATTTTTAAAAAATATGATTTTTATATGTATTATTTGAGATTTTAAACTGTTTCCTGGACATACATTTTCTTTATAACTACAATAATAATTTAAAAAAATATTTGTAGTCAGACAATACAAAACTTAAATGGAAAGTAAAACCAGTAGAATTGGTTTGTACTGTCCCAAATATCTTACTTGTTGCCTGCTCAATACCAACTGTTTTACAATACAAACTAGCAAAACTAATTAGCAGACTGTAGGATTGTAAAGGACCATACAAACCAAACATTATAGTAGAAGTTGTGCATTGTTTTTACTGTCCTGAACGCTTACTCAATGTTCAGTTATTTGTTTCCATTGCAATAACAATCATTTTACTGTCATTCAGTAATCATTTATACAAAACAATACTTATTGTCAGACAATATAAAATTGTAATGGCTAATACAAACCGTAGAAGACAGTAGAAGTTTTCTATTTTTTGTATTGTCCAAAATCTCCTACTTAGTGTTTATGTATTGTTTCATGTACAGTAGGAATGGTTTTACAATAGAAAACAGCAAAATTTATTGTCAGACATTACACGATTGTGAAACAAAATAAACCAAGAGAAATTGTCTATGGTTTGTATTGCCCTGAGCCGCTTACTTGCTGTTCAGCTATTGTTTCCTGTATAGAACAGTACAGTAGAGAACAACAAGACTTATTGTCAAGACAATGCAAAAGACAATACCAGATCAAAGAATTCACTGTAAAGCAGTAGTATTTGGTTATTGTTCGTGCAAGTGATGAGATAAATCCGTTGTCGGAAAATTTCACCAGGTTTTTAATTAACGGTAGGACTTTACAAAAATTGTTGCCATTGTCATTTAGTATATTTTTCTGCACAAAGAATACGATAAAATCTTGCATAGATCTGGTAAAAAAATACACTATACAGGATAGTCCAAAACTCGGGCATGTATACCCTTAAAATAAGTTACCAGTAATAATTATAAAACAGTGGGGAATCAGATGATTGTAAGGACAATGACCTTGACCACTTCCGTGAAGGTCATCATAGTTTTAACTTCAAAAGTAAGCACCTTAGACCACCAGTGTACATTTGAAAGTCTTACGAAATCATTAAACATTGGCAACCACAAAAACAGAACGTAAATCCATGTAGAAATGCCGCTGTTATGTAGCCTATAAATACACTTCCAGTAAATAAATTTCACTGCGAGGGGAAACTTCTCAGGCATTAAAGCACATTGTATGATGTGGGAGTGGATGAAAACGGAAACTGAAACTGAAACTGCAGAAATCTCAGCCGCAATATTCATCTGTTCTCAATGTGGGAACGGTCATTATTTATTATGTCCGGGGCAATAGGAGGGAACGTGTGGACCAAATTCTGGGGGAACAAAGATTTTAAAGCACCCTTGGAGGTCATGAATTTTTAGACCCTGTTGAGAGGCGAAGGGATTAGAAAAACAATGTCCAAATTAGAGGAAAAACCTAATTTGGAGCTCCAAAATGACACTTTCAGCATTGTAAATTTCTAAAACCACACCACTTTCTTGGTGCCCCCCGTGAGACCCCAAATCACGTAAACGTTTAGAATTCAATGACTCTTTGTGTGAAGGAGTCAAACAATGACCTTGCATTAAATAATGACCAGTAGCCTATCTTGCTCTGATGAGAAAAAAATAAATCATTGACTACACTTCTACACATTTCAGCCCTAATTTAATAATTTCAGTTAGGCTGAATTTAGCACACTCATTTAGGCTAATGAGAAAATTATTACCTGCACTTCAGCATATTTCAGCCAGATCCACACAGAGCTAACAATTTCATTCAGCAGCCAACGCTAATGAGGAACTAGTGGACATGATACTATGCTATAGTTTGGCTCAGGAAAATGCTTGCGAAGCTCTTTGTATTTATGCAGTATAGCATCATCATAAAGACAACAAAGAAAGAGACAAAGACATCCAACAAAGACAACAACAAAGACATCCAATAATAAAGACATCCAACAATGCGAACACTAATTGCTCATTTTTTTTGGAAACAGGCAATGTTAAAGCCCGTTCTCGAAAAGGTTGGTCTCGAATAGCAACCGACAACAGCAACAGTGTAATGGTTGCTGATAGAACCATAAACAGTAGCCACAAACCTGCATACCGGTAGTCATGCAGTTTAAAGGGAACTTGATGCAAGCCCCCGATCTGTCCTACGTATCCTCGAAGAACAATTTCCATCCATTCCACGTTCATCTTCATCAGCCTTTGTGAGCAATAGATTATGATCTCCACCTGCAGTACTGCAACTGGTTCTTGGCAAGAATTACTGATGACCCTTTGTTTCACAGTCATTTATTTTCGACAGACAAGGCTCAATTTAAATGGAATGGTGTGATAAACACGTACAATGTACACTACTGAGCAGGAAAAAATCCTCACTGGTAGCGGGAAGCCCAACATCAGGAACAGTTGTGATTTAATGTCTGGTGCGGAATCTTAAACGGACGCATCATTGGCCCAGTATTTTACGATGGTACTATAAATGGGGAATGCTACCTGGAAATTATGTGCCTCGCTCGCTGCAGCTAAACACTTACCAACAGCCACTGCAACCAACATTTTTTTACCTAAACTGAAGAAGCACCGGCAGCCCGAGCAAGGCAGCATATTTCGGCACATTACTTTCCGTTTTCTCCAAAATCAACTTTTTGTTCTACTGTGCATCCCAGAACATGGCCACCATTTTAACACAGCGGAACCTTCCGTTTTAAGTGGTTAAAAAATATGTTTGGAGAACTAAAAAAGTGTTGAGAGAACTAAAAAACATTTCCCCTTTTATTTTAATGTGGAATGAGAAGAGGATGAAGATCAAGTCACTTTGTGGTTTAAGGAGGCTTGAATTAACTAAATTAGATTCACTCGAATTACGCCGTCTGAAGGCTTATTTGTACCTTACGTATTCATTACTGCATGGTCTGGTAGATGTTGACTTCTGCAGATATTTCGAGCTCCGTGCTAATAAACGTACGCGTGGTCATTCTCTAACACTTGTTGCTGGAGCGTTCCACACTGACTGCCGGAAGCACTTTTTTGCTAACAGGGTTGTCAAGGTGTAGAATGATCTACCTGGCGAGTTGGTGACAGCAACCTCGTTACTTTCTTTCAAAACGAAATTACGGACTGTAGATTTGTCTAAGTACCTGTCTGTTTTTATGTAGTTTATTTCAGTGTTTAAACTTTTGTAAGAGCCATACTGCCTTGTTTTACTGATATTGTTGCCATGTTTCTTTATTTTATTTATTTTATCTTTTTTAACTGACCCCAGAACATTGTTCTGTTAGTTTTAACTTTACTACTCTCTTGCTTGTTTGCACATCTTTTCATTTTATTTTTGGTTGCCTAACAACCTTCGGCCGAATTTTAGTGACCCCGGTTCATTTCAGGCCTGTGTGCTAAAGCACCAAATGTTTTATTATTATTATTATTATTATTATTATTATTATTATTATTATCTGTGTCGGTAGGTACGAAACATCAGTGATTTTTTGTTGTTCGATTAAACTGTGTAATCATCGAATTTTCTGTGGTGATGAGTTACATCTATTTTTTTCTTATGATTTGTTTGATATCGGTCGTTCTTTTGCCTTGGGTTCCGGCGCAGCATTGTTAAATTTTGTTTTTTTAAAGAGTCACCTGAACGTTTTTCTTTGGTTGAAGAGAACGAATTAGTTATGTATAGAGATTCTAGGATATCACCAAATTGTCAAGGCTTCCCAATGAGCTATGAATATTTATGCTCATCTTAACATTGAGTAGATATTAATGCATACTTAAACATTATTCCTTAACCTTATATTGTAATATCTCCAGTACTACTCTTTGCTCACTTTAGATAAGCCAAACCCTAATGGTTTGTATATCGCTACTAAGACCTCTTAACACATTGTTATAGGATATAGCCTAATTAGTTGGCATTTGCTACGCCGAGATAAAAGTTTTTTGCAATATTCATGGAGTTGAGACAGAATGTAGCAAAACAATGCACTACGTCAAGCAACTAATAATGTGAATAGCAGATAACCACCTTAAACTAGTACGAGTTTAATGGTAAAATTGGATAGAAAACAAGGGGCTGGAGCGACTACCTAGTTGTAATCGGTCTTTTGAACACTTCTGCCACATCTGCCACTTTTTAGTGAACATTTTAAGGCACACCTCTGTCATGCACTGCAACAGTGATCTCTTTCGTGCTAAGAAACAGGCTTTGGGTCAATCGCAGGTTAACAGAAATTTATTTAAAATTAATTTTTAGTGTTTATTTTAATGACTTTACCATATTTGGTAATGCTCCTTATACATATGGTTGGATATTCATTCAGCTGAGTTTGGGCACTTTGCTTTTTGGTGTGACTTACTGCTGCTATGTGTTGGCCTTTTTCGTATTTTAGTGTTTTTCAATTAGCCCTAAGCTACCTTACGAATAATATTTGTTTTAATAAGCTTTTGTTTGCTTCTGCATTTAGTTTCTGTTATTTGTAGCCTCTTTGCACAGCCTACCCTAAAGATGTGGACAAAAAATAAAGTAACACATTAGGCACTGGGCTGCAGCTTGAGTCTGCTGCCGCCAATAATTCTTACATTATTTACAGCAACTACCGTACAAAGTGTCTTCCCTAGGTTAACTAGATTATTAATGTGGTATTTAACTACAAGTAAAACCATCAACAGTTCGGTAATTTTTAACAATAATCAGATGATTCAAAACATTCACAATGCTGCTGCTGGTATAATACTTGGCACTACCAACAACGAAACTGTTGAGGTGCACACCTCTATCACGCACTGCAAGAGCTCTTTCTGTTACATAATCTAAAAGTAGAAAGTAGTAACCATCACAATATGGAGGTTAAAATGTGTTAGCTTGTTTAGGCCTATTTTAGCTTTTATACCAAATTTTAGTTTTCCGACATAATTTTAATTTCGTAAGTGGCAGCAAACAGAGAATTGGGTTGAAGAGTTCAGACACGCTGCCGTGGCAGTGACGAATCTTTAAATTATAACACAGGCATGTTATTGTCTCTTGCTGTGGTGTAAACACGTCATATAAACTTTCGTTTTTTTATTTACAGCTTCACTGTGAAACTAAGATTTCAGTTTTCATATTTGGGGTTCCTAACGCTAGTGTAAATGTGACTTTCGTCTCCATGCAGAAGAGAATTCCTCCGAGCATTTGTTTTTCAAATGAAGCTTATGTGTGTTGTTATCGGATTTTTTTTCATTTTTGTTGTTCCGTGTCTTCCTGTAATGATTAAATGCGACAATCAGATGGTATTTTTTCAATGAGTTACGGCGAGAAAGCCCATTAACTCATCAGGTAGCAACCACATTTAATTTGCCGTGGATTTTAAAGTCACTTTACTACTATTGAAAAGCCAATGGATGGGCGGACAAAGTCGTTACCCCACAAGTCTAAAACAATACCAAAGTTCTTTTATTAGGCAATTAAAAGTAGCATAAAGACCTAATAATTCTTTTTTAGTCATGTGCAGTGTGAAGCAGAACAAATATGCTTTTTGTCTTGTGCTCTTATCAAGCAATATATCTGTGTGCTTCCACGATAACTGTTAACCCATTATCCAATTAATTTAAAACTCCCCACATCCATTCGGTCTCTGTTTGTGCCCTATTTGTGTGCCCTGTTTGTGTGCCACATCCATTCGGTCCTTTGTTTGTGTGCAGTAGTACAGTAGAAGTTTTAAATACAGGCGTTTTTTTAACATTGTTGCCTAAGCACATAAAATAATTTATACCTCTCTTGCACCTACTCGATTTCTCATTCTTTTTTTCCAGTAAGTTGACATGAACTTACCGAAAGCAACATGATACAAAGTGTGTAAATACAAGCAGGTTTTTGAGCATGTAAGCATGTAAGCATGTGAGCATTCTTTGTGTCACAATGGTGACGCCATTGGGTTCAACAACTACGAAAACATGGTGAATTTTTAGCGTTTTTATTGTTGGACAACATGGTTTTACAGCATTTGAGGACTTGCTTAAACGCTACCTTGTCAAAGTTCCAAGGAAAACGTGTTAGAAGCTGTAATAAATGTGTTGTTGTGGTCTATTTACTATTTTAAGGGCAACTCATCAATACATAGTCTAATGCATTGGCAGTAAGTGCGTAATTCTAGAATGGCAATTCTTTTCACAATAGACTAAGCTTCTGATTTAGCATTGTTGTAATAAATTCCAAAAACGAAAGCTTTTTTAACGGAGGTGTACATCCACGAACACAAATGTATGAAAAAGATTCATATATTTCAACATACAAATTGAATGACTACTTTTTCGGTATTCAGTTGAGGAGACTACACTGGACTGATGAAAAAGTATGAAGAAATAGTAGATGTTTTTTAAACTATGCAGAAATGACATCACAAGAAAATGAAACTGATATCAAAATGTATGACTTGTGGTGTTAACAACTGTGTGTCTGTCTGTTGCTTATATCAGAATCTTTATATTATATTTTATTATATTATTATTATACTGATAGCATGCTTCCCAGTTCATTGTATATCGATGGCGGATTTACTGCTTGAAACACACTGCATAACAGATCATGATAACTGTCGTTGCCTAGCAGCTCATCCAGATTAAGAGATTATGATACACAGGTAACATTCTAAAGAAGGCCCGGTCAGTACATTGTCGTAATTGCACAGTGTCATAAATTGTTAACTTTTGCTTAAAATGTTATCCACAGGTAAGTATTTTGCATGTTATGCAGCAGTATATCAAGTATCCCTTGTGTATTGGTAGTTATGTAGTTATATCAGAGAAACATATGAGTTTGGCATCAGTAAGTACTGATTTTTTTAGCCGTTGAACTATATCTATATTACCATTAAAATTCCTACCACTTGGTAACACGCAGTTCCAGGGTGTGACAACAGCCGTTTGATGTAAAATCACTGGCCTAACTATTTGCAGTATTTATGTACTATTGCTATGACAACTACTGCTACATTCTACTTTTAGGATGCGCTAGTTTAGTATCGCTTCCAAAATACTTCAGTGCTACAATCCATCATTTTTATCAACAACAATCCTGCTACACGTAAACCGAAATCTAGTCGTAGCACCAAGTAGGTAACGATGGTTCGTCACATTTGGGAGGATATGAAAAAATCTAAGAAAGGGGGGTGGCATCGTTAAAAAAAGCAGGTAGCAGAGTATATTTATTGTACATATTACGACGTTTCTAATGACTTGATAAAGAGACACAGGTTTTTCTACAAATCTACATCGGCCAGTCACGACGGACGTAGAAACCAGATGGTTGAAATTTTATCAGAAATACAGCAAAGACAAATCATATCTGTGTGGGAGAAAAGGGCGGCCTATCAACATTTCGGTTTGGATTTAAAAAAATTACGTATGAAACAAAGAACCGAAAAAATATCTAGGCGAGGTACTGTATCAAGTGTAGGGTATCACACAGCTAACCGCCCGAGCCATCCTTTATTATAACCTCAAAAAATAACAGTTAGATGGAAGTCGTATTTTGCAAGGTGTGCGGAACGAAAAGAGCTTCCTTTATTAAATCTTGGAAAGGAAATGCAAAGAAAATTATAGACACGTTATCACCCGAACTACATTTGCCTGGCTACCAATACTGCGGTCCAGGAACCAAACTGGAAAAAAAGATTGGCTCGAGGAGATCCTGGGATTAAGACACTAGACGAAGTGTGCAAAGAACACGATATAGCTTACTCCGAGAACTTGGATTTGAAAGATCGGCACGTCACCAATGAGGTGCTCGCTTCCAAAGCTCAAAGTGTCAGAGACGATCCTTCTCTGACGTGGGAGGAAAAACTAGCCACTTCAATCGTTAAGAAAATCATGAAAACAAAACTAAGATTCGGAATGAGAAATTCAAAAAAATGGACCAACTTGTAAAAGAACTTCACAAACCAATGCGAAAAAATGTTCCGAGAAAGTGATTGTATTGGGCCTAAACGATCTATGGCAGGCTGACTCGATGGAAATGATACCTTACGCTAACCTTAATAAAGGGTTTAACTACCTACTAACCTGTATTAACGTCATGTCAAAGTTTGCTTCGGCTATTCCCTTTAAATCTAAATCCGGTACAGATGTTACCGAAGCTTTCAAAAAAATACTCGTAGGCGCGACGCCCCCTAAAAAATTACAAGTCGAGTTAGGTAGCGAGTTCTACAATAAAGATTTCAAACCACTCCTTAAGCGTAAAAACAATAACATGAACTCTGTGCTCTCGGAGTTGAAGGCGAGCGTGGTAGCACGATTCAACAAAACTCTGAAAACTCGGATGACAAAAAGATTCACCGGGCGGGGAAGTTATAAAAGGGTAGATATAATCAACGAGTTAGTTTCCCAGTACAATGACACTGTTTATTCTACTACAAAGTTAAAACCGAGGGAAGTAACCAAGCGGCATGAACCATTGCTGAGACGAGCAAAACCTAAAGGACTGTCTTAAAAACAAAAGTTCGTCGTAGGAGACAAAGTCAGAATTCCGAAAGTCAAAAAATTTTTCGATAAAGTACATCTCCAAATTTTACCCGATTCAAAAAGTGCAAAAAAACTGACCCGGTAACTTATCTTTTAAAAGATGAATTTGGCAAACCCAATCTCGGAGGCTTCTACTAACTGGAAATTCAAAAAATTTCAGTTCCGGATTTAGTTTTAGTAGAAAAAGTACTACATAGGAAGAAAGGAAAAGACGGGAAATGCTATACTTTGTCAAGTGGAAGGGATACGATTCAAAATTTAATAGTTGGACCGATAACATTAGCAGTTTAAGCCTTTGAACCCCAACTTCCTACCCTTATATGGGTCTAAATAAATGCGGTAAAAAATATCCGTACCGATTTGGTATGGATATTTTTTATCACATTTATTTAGACCCGAATAAAATAAAATTCTTACCCAGTGGGAGCGAAAAAAAATTATTCTTTTGAGGTTGTTAGAAGATGCTTTATTTTTCGTCAGGGTTATCACATCTTAATTTTATTACATAAATTTTCTTCTTCTTTTAGCAGCGACCATTTTCTCCAACCTAGATTTTCTCTGTTCGACAGTTTCTGTCGCACGTTTCTTAGCAATAGCGGCGACCTTTTGCTCCAACTTGTATTTTCTCAGTTCGGTCATTTTTGGCGTACATTTCTTACATGTAGCAGCGGCTCTTTTCCTTTTATTAGCCGCTATTTTTTCTTCTTCGCTTCGTTTTGTTGCTAAGGTTGATACTTCCTCCTTATCTTTCATCAGCGAAGCTTGTTCTTCGGCTTCTTCATCCTCCATTGGATCGATTATGTCGTATACAAAATCAAGTAGTATGCAGGTTCTGTAGTTACTGTGCGCTAACGTATTTATTCCATCGTCCAACACGAATCTCTTATCTTTGTAGGGAGATATGGATGATTTCGAAATTTTAACCTTTGAGAGTTGATGATATTTACTTCGAATGGTCATCCACGTGGCTCGTGACGTTGCTTTCGAAAATCGTGCTCTTTTGTAGTCATCATGGCTGAGGCTTTTTGGGATAAACGCTTTACTAATAGACTAAAAACAAGTACATTTTTTTTTAAACCTACAAATTCTTTCATCGGATCTCGTCTTTCATTTTCCCCAGGACTTGTTTGTTTTTGACGCTGTATAGAAAATGCTGGTGTCGAATCTATCTAGCTCAATTTCCACATCCCAATAAAAATTATCAGTCTCTACATCGTAGAACAGACGGTCAGTGTCTGTGAAAAGCAAATGAGAGCAGTCTCCTTATTTTGGACGCATGAAATCATAGTGAAATTCGTACATCGTAAGCTTGGAAAGTTCGAGGATGCAGAAATCAGAGTAAGTCGATATGTCACACTTGACATTACGAAGTTTACCTGTAGGAGATTTTCGTTGAGGATTTTAAACGAATCCGTGTGTGGTAGAGAGCTGTACTTGATAGATTTTTTGGATCGGTGTTCGACTTAATGGATAAATGCTCCGATTTGTTTTCCATCGTTTCTCCAAATACCGAATTATTTTTCAGTTTGAAAAAGCCTTTCAAATGTGGTCGTTACAAGTCGACGCTTCTCGTTACAAGTTGGCGTTACAAGTTGATGTAGGATTTTAGCCATAGCTACTTACGAAATTTTAGAACTTTGCGGATACTTTTCAAAATTAGACCGTGTTCAAGTAAAATTGTAAATTCCTGTAATGAACTGTAGTTTTTCTTCGGGAGCAGGTTGGTCATCAGTTTGGAAGTAGACACGATCTTCTTGTTTCCTACCATTTCTTTCATGAAGAGAGACAGGAGTTTAGACTACATTTTAAACTTTTCCGCTCCTAAAGTATAATCGTTGTGATCGTCGTGTAGTTCGGTAGGATAGTCCAAGTCCACTTCCAATATATTCCATATCTTTTTTTGACCAATGCCAAGCGAATTCTCGTCGAGAATTTCGATCCTCGTCAGCTAAATTGATCGTACGGTAGGAATTCCATCATGGCTAGTCTGTATAAGTTGTTGACGTCCAAATTTACTAGATATATACTAGGTAGATTCGCGGCATAGGTGTCTGGTAGGTATTTGTTGTTGGTGATCGAGTGCCTTTTCTACACAAACGTAATTCCACCCCTGATACAGGAAGTTATTAAGGTATGCTTCCCCCATGCAAAAACAGTTCTAGTTCAGCTTTGGTTTTTTTCAACGCGTCTGCCCAACTAAATCCCGGTGTGGAACAAAGTAGAGAGGATCTATACCGTCGTTGACCAAAAGTATTTCCCTGAATGTCTGAAAAATGTATGCTGATATACGAGATGATAATACTTAGAAACTTTGTCTTCAGGAAATTCCAAATTGAGATAGCGTGATCGTAATCGCCATCGGTGATGCGTTCACCTCGTAGAAAGGAGAAGAACGCCAATTTAGGAGGTAATTCCTGGTCTTCAAACACACCCATAGACTGCACGAACTCGTACGAGTAGTGGCGTTTTTGCGTCAATAAATCCAAGACTTTCTCCTTTTTTGCTCCTGGCTCGAACCAGTCTACTGAATCGAGAGCAGTTTTTAAGATGGTGAAGGGTCGATCTTTTTTGTGGTTTTTAGCCAAAGTTTCAAGCGAGAAAGATAGGAATCCATAAATGTCTAAAAACCACAATCTTACCGAAACCTCCTTTCAACAGAAGGAAAAGTACCGCGTTATGCTCATACTTATGAAACGCTCGATGTTTCTAGCAAGAACGTTTACTCCCGAAGGGAAGTTTGTCATCGCAGAAATCAGTAGATGCGTATTGAAACCTTCTAAGTTATGAAAGACGACTGAAGTAGTATTTATTGTCCTAGCCTCCGTACTGCATTTTACGTTAGAAGCACCTCTGAACTTTCCTGTAAAGTGGCAGTGATATCTCACTTTATCGGAGATGATGACTTTGCTGCAGTAGTAGTAATTATCGGTTTTAGAGAACCGAATTTCATCGTTGGCAGTCATCATCATATGTTTCGGTCGTGCTATAATCGTGGCAAACTTTTGAATTTCACTATTCAAACATTCGTAAAACTTATCCACCGCATCCTCGCCGAGGTATAATTTTGAGTCACGATTTCATTTTCTGGACCAACAACAATGTAGCCAAAACTAGTAGGTGAATGCAAACTGACTTTAGTAGACGAACTCGAGGATGGATCGGTGCTACTAGTTTGCACGGGTCTGAGCATACATTCGAAATCGGCCCAAGAATTAGGATTCCATCTGTCAAAGTGTAGGAATTTTAACGTGTTATTGCCAGGCAGTAAGAAAGTAAGTATTTGTGCCCTATTCAATCTCACACATTTACTGGTGTGCTGCATCATGGATTGTTCTTTACTAAAGGCCGCAAAGCAGTTACGGCAGTAAAATTTCCTGTTAGTTCCAACACCTCGAAATAAGAGTACACTATCAATATCAAGAATGGCTCAGTAATGAGTATTTCCTTTTTCGTCGGTTATTAGTAACAAGTCAATTACTACTCCTTCAATGTTTTTGTTCACTGTCACCAGGTGTAACCCTATCAATCCCTTGTAAGAAATTACGTTAATGGAAAAATTGTTGGCTCGTTCAAAGGGATCAATTTGCCGTAGATTCAGCGGGAATGCCAATATGGAATGGTCTACGTTATTCAAAAGTGGTTCATAATATTTAACCTCGGTTTCGTAGCACTTCATTTTAGCCTCTAAAACTAAATACAGAAAGCACTTTTTGTCAGAATTTTCCACATTCACTATAACTTCGCTTTTCTTGTGCAATGCATTTGGCAAGGGTAAGAAAGAACTACGGCAAAAAGGATCGATTTTCGCCACTTTTACTGTTATACCCCGAACTTCCAAAAAAGCGCTAATCACTACCATTTTCATCAAAGTTTCGACGGACTGTAATATTTTTTTGCAAGCATTCTGCAAGATTTCTGACAAGTCAGATTCGTTGTAAATGGATGTATAGAGGGACAAGAAATAGGCTCGCACGGTGTTAGAATGTCTACTAAAATCTGCCTCTAAACATAGGTAAAATTTACAATTTGTCATTTGATCTAAGCAAGTCGTAATAAGAAATTTGAGCAGACAATACAGTAGGTTGAGCATTAGAAATGGATCGAGATTGTCACCATCATACACTCATTTAAAGGTGAAAAGGTATTGGCATAGCGGCAAAATTGTGTGGTGATTTTTGAATTCGAATTTTCGAATTTTCGATCTCGGGAGCCCTCTAATAGCCTGAAATGGACATGCTTTGGATTTTCTGAAAAGTGGTGACCTATTCTTTCCATCAACCCTGACCGAAATCGTTTAACTCAGATACGGACCGTCCGAAGCCCATTTAAAGGTGAAGATGTAATGGAATATCGGCGAAAGCGAGTGGTGATTTTCGAATTCAAAGTGCTCTCGGGAGCCCTCTAATAGCCCGAAATGGACATACATCAACCCTAACCTAAATCGTTTAACTGAGATATGGACCGTCCTAAGTCCATTTAAAGGTGAAGAGGAAATGGCATAGTGACAAAATGGTAAGATCATTTTCGAATTTAAAGTGCTCTTGGGAACTCTCTAATAGCCCGAAATGGACATGCTTAGGATTTTCTGAAAGGTGGTGATCGATTCTTTCCATCAACCCCAACTGAATGCGTTTAACTTAGATACAGACCGTCCGAAGCCCATTTAAAGGTGAAGAGGTAATGGAATAGCGGCGAAAGTATAAGGTGATTTTCGAATTTAAAGTGCTCTTGCAACCCCTCTAATACCCCGAAAATTACATACTTAGGATTTTCTGAAAGGTTGGGATCTAGTCCTTCCATCAACCCTATCCGAAATCGTTAACCTTAGATACGACCCGTCCTAAGCCCATTTAAAGGTGAGGAGGTAATGGCATAGCGGAATAAGTGTGATGTGATTTTCGAATTCAAAATGCTCTCGGGGGCCCTGTAATAGCCCAAAATGGACATACTTAGGATTTTCTGAAAGGTGGGGATCTATTATTTCCGTATTGTTTAATTGTTTCGAAAAGCACTTCCTGCTAACCTCTGTAAGTGTTTTATGCAAGGAGTACTGGACGATTGTGTATTGATTTGCATACACCGTATTTTTTAACCACTTTCGGCTGACATATTTACATAAATTTAGAATCATTGTGCAGGTGGCTTGATTACAGACATGTTTTAATCAACCGGAAGCCGATGTAACTCTTTGGAATCCGATAGCACAGGTTAAAACATAAAGGTATGTTTAATTTCATCGAAAAAACGGCTATATTGGAAAATTTTGGCTGGAAAATTCGGATGAAGTTTCTCAGATGTCTACCTCTGTTTTTTTTAATGTACTATAATATACCTGATCCCTGTAACAGGTTTCATCCGTCCACTCAAAAATTCCTACGGGGGTACAGGCCAGGGACTGGATCAGGCCTAGTAGCTTACTATATCAACGTGCATGTTTTACTGGACCAGTAGGCTGGGTTAGTATTGGACCCATAAGCTCTTCTTACAGAGCAAGTAACAAAAGCCTTAAAGTCTGATAAGAATTTTATATTAAAGCAATTCATAAAGTGGTTATACATTTTAACAGCATAATGAAAGGTTCTCTAGTTGCTAAACAATAAATGCCAATTGATTGTTTAAAACAAACTCAGGCATTACATAACTTTAGCAAAAATCAGTAAAATAGTAATCCTAGGCCCATAACTTTAATGCTAAAGATTTTATGTGTATATCAGGCTGATTACCCCCTTCCGAGATTGTCAATACAGCAAGAGTTAGAGCTATAAGCAGGTAAGTAATCGTGTAAGGTCTAGTGTTAGTAGCTGCGTTGTAACCATGTATATAGGAATATTTCAGCAAAGGTATCAGTTGCAATGATATTTACTAGTGGTATAGCATACGTAAGCGCAATTTTTTTCAGAGAAGCCTACTGGTCCAGTAATATAGTTTTACTGGACCAGTACAAGATTATCGCTGGTCCTGTAGGAAAACCTTACTTTTCCTGTATACCTTGGCTATAGGATCAGTAAGAAGAGTCTACAGGACCAGTAACAATTTTGTAATGATCCAGTAAGAAGATCCTACTGGTCTAGTCCACAATTGTTACTGGACCAGTAATAATTTTCTACTGGTCCTAGCTACAGGACCAGTATAATACCCTACAGGTCCAGTATTCCATAAACCAGTAAGTAGTACTGGTCCAGTAGGAAAATTCGTACCGGTCCAGTAAAAAATTTTGAGTAGGATTTCCATTAGGTTAGGGTTTTTATTTTACTGATTTCTGGTAAAGTTATGTAATTCCTGACTGTTTCAAACAATCAATTGGCATTAATTGTTTAGCAACTAGTGAACCTTTCATTATGCTATCAAAATGCAAAACTAATTCATGAACTGCTTTAATTTCCTTATCAGACCTGCAGGCTTTTGTTACTGGTCCTGTAACTAACCCAGCCTACTGGTCCAATGAAGCCTGCGCATTGATATAGTAAGAATAGCTACTAAGCCAGGAGGCCCAGTTATTTCTTATGACTTCGATTTAGAAATGTTTTACGCATGAATGGTACAGGTACAAATTACAAGCTGAAGGGCACAAATTAATACGATGGGAATATAAGTTACTTGATTGTCTAAGGAATTCTTTTATAAGTTAATTTTCCGTACGAGTTTTTCAAAATATTTGATAAATTGTTAAAGTTGCTTTTAATTCCGTGATGATATTTAGCAAATTCTCACTGAAAAGCACTGCACTAAAATAAAGATACACAGGCAATTCACTGTGTATCGCGTTCCTGCAGAAAAAAGCAATTAGAAAAACACCCACGACATACAGAAACTCGGAAATTACATGCGTGTGCCACTACTGCATAAGTCGAATCTGCCACATGCTGTCGCTTGCAACTTTAGTTTCTTTAATGCTACACAAACAAAACCTGCACGGTTTTGAGATTTAGTTACAAATCAGAGTACCAGTGGCATTCACAGTGGGGTGGGGGGGAGCAGGGTTTTCCGTAAAATTCGCCCTTCTTGCCCTTTTTGTAAAAATATGCTATATATTACTTTTCTGAACCGATGAAATTGAGGCTAAAAAACGGCAAGAAGAAGGCCCGGAAAGCTGCAGAAAACGATAAATAGGGGTAAAAAAAAAGACTGAAAAGCAAAAAAAAAAAAAAGGTCTCCAGAAAAAAACTTTACCGTGCCCATTTACTCTCAGAGGTCTGTGCTTTACTTGCTTTAGACCTGCCATTCCAGACCCCAAATTACTCGGCACAAACTTACTGCACTTCCTTTATTTTCGAACTTGTTCCCTATTAGAGTTACTGACCCAATTGATTATAGTTTACTGATGATTACCGTTTCAGTTAAAAGCTGTTTATAGTTGCTACTGATCCAGTTGATAATTTCCTGGAGGTGTTGGTTCAGTAGGAAAAAAAACCCAGTTGGAGTTAGTGGTCTGCATAAGTACTTCACCAGTTGATAAACTATTCTCTACTCTCATTACAGGTCCAGTTGAGACCTGTTGGTTTCTATTGTTGGTTACTGGTCCAGTTGAAAATATCTTTTGGATGTATTGGTCCAGTTGAAACTATGTACTGGTCGTGTTTTGGTCCAGTTAACCAGTTCACAAGTAGGCAAAACATTTCTTACTGGAGTTGCTGGACCAATTTAAAGGACTCTACTGTTGGTTATTGGTCCAGTTTAAAATATCTACTGGAAGTATTGGTCCAGTTGTAAATACCTCCTGGGGTATTGGTCCAGCTGAAATTTTCTACTGGACACATACTGGTCCAGTAGTATTTCTATTAGAATTTTCTGTTGGTTACTGGTCCAGTTGAAAATATCTACTGGAGGTATTGTCCTAGTTGAAAATATCTACTGGTTGTATTGGTCCAGTTAACCAGTTCACCAGTAGACAAAACATTTCTTACTGGATTTACTGGTCCAGTTGAAACGATGCCACTCTTGTTACTGGTCCAGTTCAAAATATCCACCTGAGGTATTGGTCCATTTGAAAATACCTACTGGAGGTATTGGTCCGGTTGAAATTTCCTACTGGACATACTGGACTACTGGTCCAGTAGAATTTTTCCATTATGATTTCCAACAGGGATAGCAAACTATTATTAACATTAACACTAAATATGTTGTCAATGTAAATTGGCTCCAATTTTTTCCCCATTTGTTTTCGTCCTGGTTTGTGCACCAATGATTATGTAATGGTATTACAGTCTGAAGTAGTATCAACACTTATGCAAACGCACCGACTTCATGGAAAGAATAGTTGTTTATTTTGTCAGACTGCCAGTGTGAAAGTTTAATGCAAACGGTAATATCAGTGTTTCAAGAGAGCTACACGAATTACTTTATAGTTGAACTGGGAAGACATTAACTATGCTATAATCATGGACCACAATCTTATCACACTCATGAGCAAAGAGGCAAAGTGTAGCTGAACGAGAAATCATTACTAATTATCAAACCTGTTCTCTTGCTATCAGTTATAAAGTGTCATCCTTAGAAATCCTTTTACATGTGAATGTAGGTCTAGTGTCTTGCATGCAAATCAAATGCATAATCTACTGGGTGTCGAACTGAATAGCTGTATTGAGGAAGTTCTGATTTTGTTAAAATGATCTTCAGTTCTTAGTCCCCTTAATAGAATTAAATGAAAAGATATATTTTGCATTTAATACTGATAGACGATGATCTCCTTCAACAAGAAACAAGTAGCACAGAAAAGTGCTAGTGCAAAAAAGAAAAACACTCCTACCATGGTGTTCTCATGGTTGCTACGAACTGCGAGTATCAGACTCTTGGATTTTTTGATGGAAATATTTTCGTTTTAATAATAATAATAACATATTTCGCATCTAAAGTGCACAGGACAGGGAAGGACACCAAAGTGTCACTAACACCCAGCCTGAATTAACAAAAAGGTGAAAAGGCCTGGTGGCTAACGGCATATGACAAGTTAAAAAAAAAAAAAAAAGCAGAATCTACCAGAGTATGGTATTGTCAGAATGACCGTCTTAAAAATCTGTGAAGTTCACATTGTTTAAGTTTAGCTTTAAAAACAGCAGGTGAGGATGCCTCAACAACATCACCAGGTAGAGAGTTCCAAACAGCTACCACGCGATTAGCAAAGAAAAACTTTCTACAATCACGCCTTGCCCGAGCAACAAGCAGCTTTTTTGAGTGGCCACGTGTTCGGTCACCTTCACGCAAGGTAAAAAAACAATCAGCTGGGAAATCAACGTGACCACACAGGATTTGAAAAGTTAAAGTTAAGTCAGCCACAAGACGGCGATATTCCAATGATTCCAGCTTAAGGACTGCCAAACGTTCAGCGTAGGATTTATTTTTCATCCCAAACAAGTATTTGGTGAAATTTCGCTGAACAGATTCAACATTATCAATATCTCCCAATGAATGCGGAGACCAAACAGAACTTGCATATTCCAGGATTGGTCGCACAAACACCTTAAAAGCCCAGGTTAATAATTTAACATCACCCGGTGTGAAAGTACGTCGAATCATAGCCAAACGTTGCCTTGCTTGATTAACGATTTTGTTACAATGAGTGGTAAATTTTAAATCTGAGCTAAACCACACGCCCAAATCCTTAATAGGATTTACAACAGGCAGCTGTTGGTTTGACAGAATATACGGGGCACCAGGATTTTGAAATCCAGTTCGAAAGATAGAACATTTTCTTTCAGAAATAGGCAACTGCCATTTGAACGCCCACTCGTTAATGCTAACAAGAGTATTTATTAACTCATTTTTTTCGTGATCAGTTTTCACTCTGGAGTGTGTCTTAACATCATCTGCAAACTTATTTAAAGCAACAGAATCTGCAGTAGAAGTCATGTCGTTAAGGTATAAAATAAAAAAGAGAGGACCCAGGATGGATCCTTGTGGGACACCACTAATTACACTGACGTCATCCGAATTTGATGTGCCAACAACCACGCATTGGGTACGTCCAATTAAAAAATCACTAATCCATGCAAAGAGTTTTCCACTAAAGCCATACCATTTCAGCTTTGCAAGCAATTTTGAATGGACAACAGAGTCAAAAGCCTTCGCAAAATCAATCAAAATAACATCCACAGGGATGCCAGAATCCATAGATTCTGTCCAGTCATCGAGAACCTTGAGTAACTGTAGGCTTGTTGATTTTCTCGCAACAAAACCAAACTGATCATTGCGTAGAATATTTTGCGAGTTTATGAAAGTTAACATTTTACATCGAATAATTTTTTCCATTATTTTACAAGGAACACACGTGAGGGATATAGGTCGATAATTTGCGGGATCAGCCGAATTTCCTTTCTTGAAAATAGGTACAACACGTGCTGTTTTCCAAATTGCAGGCAAGGTACCACAATTAAACGACAGATTGAAAAGATAAGTTAAAGGTATATAAATTTCATTTAGTAGTTCCTTGTAAAAGTGGGCAGAGAAACTATCAGGTCCAATTGCATGACTGTTCTTTAATGAGTTTAAGGTCTTTTTAACTTCATCAGGATGAAAATTCACATCATCACAGCAAGACTTGATTGCCTGGAAGGGCTGCATTGGTATAATACCATTGTCATTCGTAAAATTTGAAGAAAAAACTTTGTTTAGAGCCAGAGCTTTGTCAAAGTTTTCAGTTAACAGTACACCATTAGAATGAAGAGGAGGCAGCGAATGTGTTATACGAGTTTTCTTATATTGTTTACAAGGTACGAGTTTTATATTGTGAACAAGGTACAAAATGTAAAACAGTGCTGAAATTAAATGCTTCTAAATCTAGCATACCTAGTGAGTTTAAGGTTTCGTTAGTGCCCACACCTTTTTTGAATTTTCACATTGTATTCTACAGTGTGACTCAAGGGATTATTCAGACTACAACAGACTAAAATAAAAAAAATTTCACTCGTTCTTAAACATCAGTAAAGAAATAAAAATTACTTACATCCTTTAAAAGCGAACAATTGTGCATCCTCTTAGGTGTACAATAATGTTTCAGCAAGGGAGTTATACTGACAGTATGTCATTGCTTTTTATGAATGGACCAAGGATTTTTGCATCTTCCAACAATGAGCACGGTAGTATTATTATGTTACTCAGACGAGAACTTTGGTTGGAAAGTACTTATTAACCACCTCACATGGATGTTTTATATTGGTTTATTTCCTTAAGGTAATCTGTAATCCGTAAACTAAGTTAATAAATCCACTGCTAACAGAATTCGACCTGTATGGATGTAAAGCAAATCTGCAATTATTGAAGTTCATAAAGTTACTAAGTTAAAATGGTACGGCCAACGAGGATGTGTTTGTACTGGCATACATTCTTAAAGCATATTTGTAAGCAAGTAAAGTTCACATATCAGTTTATAATGTTTTAGTTAAAACATGCCACTCTTATAGGCCTATACAATTTTACTCGAGCATCCTTTTTTCAGTTATGACCAAATAGGAAAAAAATCGTGCTGCTTGCAAAAGTGTAGTAAACGAGTAGTACGTATGGGTTGATAAATCAAGTCTGTAATGGTCGGTTTCAAAGTACTTTCTTGAAAAATCATTTTACACCTAAATGTTATGTCATAAAAAATATGTACACTTACAAATCTATAGTTGTCCTTGAAAGTAAAAAAATCGTACCTTGGGTATTTAGCTAAGTTGTGAAAACACCAATAGTAAAAGCTTCTTTAACTTTAGTCATTATATCAAAAAAGGACTGTGTTGCATCATTACTTGTCAAGAATGGGAATATTTGTTGTTTGAGTAGAAATGAAATGAGTGCTAAATTCTATCCACCGTCCGCCGCTGATCAAATTCGTTGGTTTTGGTTGAACAAAATTTAGTGACATATGCTAATTTTTTAATTTTTGAACGAATGTAGCAGTGTAGGATCGTACAACGTGGTAAAGAGGAACCGTGTCACCACGTTAAGCTGTACATGAGATCGATTAACGTTTTAGAAATTTGTAAAGATTGATAAACAAGCTTGGAAACTCAAGTTAAGGACGTGTTCCTGTATTTCCCATTTCATAATTATTCAAATTCCATGTTACACTGTTCTTGAAATCCCATGTCAAAGTGTTCCTGAACCGACTTTTCCTACATACTGCTCACGTGCATTCTTCATGATTGTATCTACGGTGCCATGTACATTGTTTATTGTGGTTGTCTGCTAACTCCACAATAACTTTCTCTCTACTCCACCAGCAAGCTACTTGCAGAAGTTCTGTTACCAGTACGCCCGATATATCAGGCTTTTCACTGATGGGTCAATGTCAGAAGTTGGCATGACATGTGCTTTGGTGCATGTGGCAGTGAGTGTTTCTCATTGGCTTTCATCAGGCAATTCTGTTTTGTTCTGAGCTTCTGCAAATTGATCTGGCTGGTGAATGGATCTTTGACTTTCGGGAAGCTCTTCTTATCATATTTAATATTCCATAAGTGCCCTTGAGTCCTTTGCGAGGTACAATCTTCGAAACACCTTGACACGGCAAAATGCAGGTTTCCCGCTTGCCTGGCAAGCAGAAAACTGTGATTTTCTCCTTGATTTCGGGAGATGTTGGGATAGCTGGGGATGAGCATGCTACAGTGAAAAGGGAACTCTCTGATCCTCTCGATAGAGATCTGTGCCTTGTTCCCTTGGACACCTTTACAGGTGTACGTCTGAGATGTACTTGGCAAGGCTTGTGGATCAAACAAGTAGAAACAAGTTATGGTGTAACAATGTCTCCGTCCTAGAATGGCACTCAGCTTGTTGCTGCAGTTGCCAAGAAGAGGTGGTGTTACCCCGTTTTCGTACTGGTCACACTAACCTTGCTCATTACTAACTTTCGAGGGGGTTATCTTTCCTGATTTTCGTTGATTTGCCGGCCACTCATGGTCTGCCACGTACTTGTTGATCGTTCTTTCCTGATGGTGTTCCGTGAGACACAGCGTGTCAATTGGGCAATGTTTCTATCTTCCTGTCCTGGTTTTTCAATTTTTTCAATTTTTGCAATTTTTGCAGGAGGTATAGGAAAAGATGTGGGTTTGGTGTTTGGTTAACACCACTTTTACGCATCTAATACCACTGCACTGTGACTTGACTGAGGTTGGGGCTTAGTTATCGATGCAACCCATAAGCCTCAATCCCCCCAAATTTGGTCTGGAAATGTAAGGCGAATGCATACTAGTAATACAGGCAGTTTCCTGGGGTTCTAGAGTATTAGCTGCTGCATAGGCCTGAAGAAATGTGTCATAATGTCCAACCTGATGTGCCACTTCAGTTTCCAGAACAAAAATTCCGGATCAATGTTTGGATAGGCTGACTCCTTTATAATGCAGGGATGTATTACTTGAATGCATTATGGAAAGATTTTGTTTAGAACTCGGGCATAATAATAAATGGACACAGATAAGTATGAAGTTAAGGGGGGCAGAAGTCCAATTTCTGAATAGCGAAACCTGGAAAAAGGAGGCTTGTTAAGTCTGAGTAAGAAAATTACATTGCTTTTAGAAGATAACAGACAAAATTAACAAAACGTGGAAAATAGGCGATGATCTTGTTTAAGTATATCTTGCTTATTCATCTTGCTTAAGTATATCTTGCTTATTCATCTTGCTTAGGTATATCTTGCTTATTCATAGTCGAATATCCATAAACGTCAGCCTTGTTAACAAATACTGAGGAATTATAAACAAAGATGTTGATAAGTTTCCACAGAGTCTAAACGAACTTTTTATCTTCACATTCATTGTAGAAGGCAAGGGTATAACATAAAAGCTTTGCTCAAGTTTTATTTTAAGCTCATTTCGTGTACACAACTATACAAGTCAAGCTTCATTAAGGATTCAATAGCGCAACAATATACAACCAACAATTGACAGTTAAACATATTACAAACATTATAACCAACAAAATAAGAAAAAATTGTTCAATTTATTCCATGTGTTTTGATTAGTTTTTGGTTATCTTTTTTTTTTAGAATTTAGTTCCTACGTATTTTCCTTCTGTGGATTTTGGCCTGAATTTTTCCTTTGGTTTTAAAAAAAAATATTTCTAGATTCGATTAAACCAAATCATTCAAATTATTCAAAATCACAATATTGTTTATCGTCAGTGTAACCAAAACCATAACAAACTTTAATTAAATCTGTCCTAATTCAATTTTTTTAAATGGCTAAATGAGATGAAACTAAAATAAAACAAAAAATTACAGAAAACAAAATAAGTTCATTGTATTGTAATAGCATCCCAAAAGGTTGATATTTTTTTGCTAATAAAGTTACCTATGATATCAGAACAATAATTGCTATAACCAAGAGTCTCATCCTAAAAATCGGTCACTTCATTTTACGTGGCAGTTAAATTTCAGTGAACTTGCTCGACAATGGAAACTGTGGTTGTGTTTTTTGATCTAAAAAAATCGCACAATTTTTGCTCTATTATCATTACACTTACTTTGAACATAAAGAATTTACCAACTTCTTTCACACTTCACCATATTATCTATGCTAAAATTATCATATAATTAATAAAACTATTTATTTTTTCTTCTTTCTTTTCGTTTTTACTTCGTCCTCTGTAAATAAAAATTTGTTTTTATCAGAAATCGTTGAAAGGTCAGGACATTTAAAAAACATGCCTCATTGTTGATAAATTTATAAGTTCTAATATAACAGTTAATGCAACTATTCAGAGTGACCAAAAAAATTCTACTACTTGACAATTTAAAAGTTTGCATTCTGTCAAATAATTTTGAACTTCTACAAATATTTTTTTGTGAAAAAAAAGTTTTAGGAGACATATGCGAAGAAACTGAGATCCTACAACTGCTTTATCAGATTATACAATGCATTCTCACAGCAAGAGGGTGTTGGTGTCTAGGCGTAATTGCCTAGATGTAAAGCAATCTATGACACTATTTTAAAATATGTGTTGTCTTATTGATCCGTAATAAAGAGAAATAGAATTGTGACTAACAAGAATAAGAATAATTTAATTCGCAAACGCGAATGGGAACGAGGAAGGGACGATGCCACTGACACCCCGCCCAAGTTTATAAGGACGATTTTAAAACACCAAAAGCATGAAGATAAAAAAGTACTACGATTAATTAACGGCGTCAGTTATAAGGATAAATATTAAAACAAAATGGAGATGACAAGATAAAAACTCTTTAATCCTAAAAATGAGCTTATATAAGATGAATTATCTACGTAAAAATCGGAGTTCAAAACGATAAATAAATTCGCAATAAAATAACTTCCTTAGGATTAGAAAAAACCGTTCAACAGTGGTGTAAAAACTTGGTTATGTCCTGCTGTAGAAGACTGTGTTTAAATGACTTTACAGAAGGGGCCTCAACAGTAGCACTCGGAAGAAAGTTCCAGGCTGCTGCAACGCGATTAGCAAAAAAGAATTTTGTTACTAGAAAAACTAATAACATAGTGTTTCCAGCAGCTTCTGAACTCCCTTTATTGCTTGTCCCTTACTGGGCAGTTAGCTAGAACAGAAACTATGCTCAAAACTCAGATAGTGACTAGCTGCATTAAGACCAAAACCATTGCTCAAATTTCAAAGAGTGTGTTTTTCTGAATTTGCATTGTGAGATCATTCTGTAAATGCAGCATGTCTTCTGAAACAATATGATTATGCAGCCTTCTCTATTCGAAAATTTAAAAGCAAAATAAACCGAAAATTAATTAAATTACGAAATTCAACCAGTAAAGACTGGAGTAAAACTGGAGCAACGAATTTCAGCCTGAAACGCTTCATGGTAAGTAACGATAACTATGTTTAGCATGTTGTGTGGCCATTCAGACAAAAAAGAATTACAGCCACCTCGACATAAAATCTGATGTCAAGTGACATTTTCTCGTCTGCATTGCCAATCATTGATCCTGTGCATGCATAACAAGTATTTGAATCCAGAGAAAGCCTAATTTGGTGTTATGTGTTCCGTACTTTAAAACATAAAGCTAGAGAAACCTAGTGATCACTGTTTAGGTCGAAATGATCGTACATTCGGGATTTGAAATTAATATAATATTTAATATAAAAATGGATTTACTAATTTAGAACTGGTATCACCCATAAAACCATAACAATGAAAGGCTGCTGCAACTAACCCCCACCCCAAACATTCGATGATGCAAAATATAAAGAAACTGCCTTTTTTTTTAATTCTCGTTCATGGACCAGCCTGTGTTTAATTTTGGATACAGTTTTTAGGCCCATTTTAATAGTTTTCTGAATTAAGTGCAGTCCCTAAATTGTGTTTCTACTGGTTTCTTCGTGATCATGGGGGATCCTATGCTGCAGCAGAAACAATAATTGTAGACCACGGTTAACGCTTATAACCAAGCTGTCGATACACCATAAAGCCTTAATCACCCATGCTGTTGTCCCTGCTGTTACAGATGAGTTTTTCTGCTTTGTATGTGCCATTTGTTACCATACTTTTATAAACTACGTTTCCTAAAAGGGTGGTTCAAACATTTTCTTATTACATGTTCAGGCTGCAATAAACTTTTTCAGCATTGGCATTTGAGGTTTTTTTCTCCTAGATAACTTTTATGCAACCCAGCGCACCACCACAGCATCTGAAGATTCATATAAATAGATGAAGTAGCTCCACTTCACCGGCTGTAACTACTCACCCCGACCCGCAGCTAATTATTCGCCATGTCTATTCTCTAAAACATTGAATCTCACACACCACATTTCAAACTGTGTGTATTAGTGTAGTGGGTAAATCCCATTGAGGGTAAGTGGCGGAGGGATTTTCTGGTAAACATACCATTCCTTCAGGCATATAAGTATCATTTACCAATTTACCGTTGGAAAATTCGGAAGACTATCAGTTAGAAGAATTAGACATGCCTTGGCATTATTAAAATTCATGTATTTAAAGTTTGTTTTCATGTCGATACTTTATGCTTGCTCATCATGATGGATGACTAATTAGAGTATGTGGACATCTGTAGTGTTAAGTAAACAGCCTGTATCTCTTTCCCTCGTAAGCCTTGTGTTACGAACTTTAACAGATAATAAGCATGGCCACTGGCAGAAGTGAAGCTTCGTCTGTCAGTAAGCAGATTAAACTAGAATCTTGGTATCTCTCACAACCTAGTGATGGGTCGAAGTTCGGCCATCCTCGCAGGTCAATTGAATAAGGTTTTCTGCACTTATTACGAGTTTTGTTGACAATTTACCCATTTCCAACTTAATACTCTGTTAGATGCAATTTGTGATTTAATACAGCAGCTTGTTAATGGGACAGTAAATTTTCAACATTACCTGAGCATTGTTTATGTACACTTATTTATGCACACATTTTACATAGGTGTATAAACGTGAGTCTATCGATATTCTGGGATTGAAAAATCTCCGATATATCCGTAGATATAGGATATTTTAAAAAATTCTTAAAAAGTACTGTTGTGAGTCATTACCAGTGTCCTTATATTAAATCTTTGTTTTGTCACTAGCTTAGCTGTGCAAGTATGGATATGGCAATATACATGGTGTAAGCATATGTGGCATATCCTGGTTGCGTTAAAGGGCAGCAAACAATTTACCGGGGGAAGGGGAGATGGGAAGAGCTGCCATTTCATTCATTTAAGTAAATTCTTGCTTAGGAAAGCTAGACATTTCCCGATTGGCAGAAAGCTAAAATTGTTCATGGGTAAAGGGCTCTGCATTAAAGTATGTTAAACTCTATTGTAAAAGGTAAAAAAATGATGAAACTAACCCATGATGCGAGTTAGACACAGTGTTGGACGTAACTGTACAAAATCATACCTGGCAATGTCATATAATGGAATGGAGATCAGTGGTTATCACTTTCGGTAAAGTGGTACTTATCCCATTTGCCTCGGATTATGATCTTATGACAAGTTAAATGGTGAATATTTTTCGTCTTTTGTAAAAATTGTTGCAAACTGCAAATTATGTTCTTTTATTTTTAGATGTTTTTCTTCGAAACAGACCCAACAAAAGTTTAAATATTTTGTTGTTCCTATGTTAACTGTACTGCAAAGCTGATCTGATCAAGGTATTTTTTATATGTCAGTAGTAGGGATTTGCGATATGAGGACAAATCCCCCCAGCCCCCTCCACCCCCCCCGTAACGTCAATTCCATTCACATGACCTGTGACGTCACTTCCGGTCATGTGATCCAAGATGGCAGCACTAATGAAAACCAGAAGGCCCCCATTCGTCAATCTGGATGAGGGTGGGAAAGTGTTTTTTGCTACCTTTGTGTGTCATTTTGCTACCTCCCTGATGAAATCTAAGATGGCCGCGTCCATGAAAGTGCGGCCAGTTTCCAAGATGGCGGAGCCTATGAGCCATTTTCCAAGATGGCGGCACCCATGTGAATCAGAAGTGACGTCATTCAAAATGGCGGCACCCATGCGACTCGGAAGTGACGTCATTCAAAATGGCCGCACCCATGCGACTCGGAAGTGACGTCATTCAAAATGGCGGCGCCCATGAAAACTGGAAGTGCCACCATTTTGCAAGATGGTGGCAACCTCACTTTTTAAACTTTCGTCGATCTGGAGGAGGGTGGGAAAGTGCTTTTTTGAAATTTTTAACATACTGGAAGTGTGGCCATATCTGAGATGGGTCGAGGTCACCCATGGGAAAATGCCTTTTGCTACCAAAATTTGTCCTTTTGCTACCTCAGTGTCCTTTTGCTACAAAAAAATGTCCTTTCGTTACATGAGTCATATTGCAAACTAAATGTGTCCGAGCGGGAAGGTCACGTCACCGGAAGTGACGTCATCCGAGAGGGTAGTGCTAATGCTTTTGGGGCATTCGCATTGTAAGAATTCTAAAAAGCTTTCAAAGTGAAAAATTCACGAATTAGCAGCATTTTGGGGTTCCCAAAACTGGAGGGGTCATGCAGATGTTTTTTGAGCATTCACATTGTGGTAACTCTAAAACGCTTTAAGGCGTGAAAATAACGAATGAGCAACATTTTGGGGGTTCCCCAAACTGGAGGGGTCATGCAGATGCTTTTTGAATTTTCACATTGTGGTAACTCTACAGCGCTTTAAAGCGTGACAATGATGAATGAGGAACATTTTGGGGTTCTCCAAACTGGAGGGCTCGTGCGAGTGCTGTTTGAGCTTTCACATTTTTGTTCTGCTTTCTGAGTTTATCACCTTTTAAAAAAAAAGACAACATTGTGGATTCTTGTTCAATTATTCTCTCCGGCAAAGACTCTGAGTTTAGAATTAATTTAAACACTCCCATTCATTTGGATTACGAATTGGCTCTGCTTAATTTAGACACGTATAACAGCATTCATAACATCACCTCAAAAAATAACGAAATTCAATACACAGCTGATGCTGGTGCTTCCTGGCAGTAAGTGTTAGTCACCCCGGGGGCTTACGAAATCGAAGGTTTGAATAAATTTCTGAAGTCGGCGATAGATGAGAATAGCCACAGCAAAGATGCCATTACGATTCTTCCGAATCTAAACACTTTAAGAACAGATTTGATAATTACCGATCCAAACTACGGCATGTCCTTTTCGGGCAACAAGAGTTTGGCACCAGTTTTGGAGAAAGTCAAAATACTGTCGACATTATGACCGTCAATACAATTTTCTTGCACGTTGACATCATAGGCAATTGTTACCTAAACAATGATATTCAGCCCACTTTATATTCCTTTTATCCCAATTCCCCGCCCGGTTTCAAAATCATTGAGTCCCCGCATAATTTAATTTACCTCCCAGTTACAACAAAGTTAATCAGAAATATAAAAGTTTGGCTCACTTCACAGACCAACGAGCTATTGGATTTAAATGGAGAGACGCTCACGGTGCGTATTCATTTGAGATCTACGAGTTAAATAAAAAAAAAGGATAAAAGTGATCGTGTTTGGAAAAAAAGGGAAAGGACTCATTTTTAATTTTAACTCTAATAATAAAATACAAACGGTTTGACATCTGGAAACAAAGCTTCCATTAAATTCATAACAACACCCAGAAAATGAGCGTAGTAGAAGATGACTTAAAAATCAATGAACCTTTGGTGTACGATTCATCGGTCGAGTCTTACACTTACCACAAATACAATCCCATTGTTGGCAACAATCTCAACAACGTAAATTCGGAAATCGGCATACATGTAGAAAACCAAGATTTATTTCTGCACGTTGCCAAGAGCTACCTCCTTCTTAAAGGGAGGTTGCTTAAGGACAATGACTCGTCCTATGCCGACGCTGACATAGCCGCGTTGATTAATAATGCCCCATGTTCCTGTTTTCTAATATCAAATACCATCTCGGTGATAAACAAGTCGGCAATTTAAATTATCTCGGGTTCGGTACTCTAATGAACGGACTGCTCACCTACGGCTCGGCGGAGCAACCGGCTTTGCTCGGCCATTGCTGGGCGTTGGATAGTACGGCTTCAGTAGCTGCTGAACTAATAGACAACTTAGGATTCAAACAGCGGCACGCGTCCATCATCGTTGAAACAACTCCCAAGGGAAGCTTTACCTTTGCCATCCCGTTGAAACACGTCATGGGATTTTTCGAAAAGTATAAGCTAATCTATGGAACTAAACACGTGCTCACACTCATGAGAGCGAGCGATACGAACGCCATATTCAAAGCAGCGGCAGCAGCCAATTGCAACATCGTTCTAAATAGCATCAGCCTCTTACGAGCAGAAACTTAAACTCTACAATCTCATCGACCACGGAGCGTCCGTGGATTTAGGATCTAGGAACTGGCATTATGATAGATGCGTGCTTCCTCAAAATACCAGCTTCACCTGACGCATTCTGACTACTTCCGCTGTTGAAAAACATAGGTGGATAGTTCTAGCTTTTCAAACTAACATGCAGGACTCTTTAGGTAAAAACCCAGGCGTGTTCGGCCACTGCAGTCTGCAAGATGCTCACGTGACTCTAAATTCAGAAAGATATCCGTTTCTTGATTTGAACGCAAATTATGCTACTGGAGAGTACGTCGGCTTGTACGGAATAGCGCAGCAATTTAGGCAGCTTTGCTACGACACCAACGACTTGAGTTTTGACTTGCTTTAGTTCAAGAAAGCCTATCCTCTCGTTGTGTTGGATTGCTCCAATCAGCCCGAGAGGCTTCAATCTGGAATCATGGACGTAAGTCAAACTGAAGTTTAGAGCAGCAGTTCCAACTAACTCTACTTGTCACGCTTTCCTCATTGGAGACAGGAAAATTAATCTAAAGTTGGAGAGAGGCAAAGTCGAAGTTGTTTATTAAATAATAACGATAATAATAAAAAAGATATGGTGCTCAAAACAAGATCACGAAAAAAGAAAGGCAGCTTTTTGCCGTTGGCATTGCTAGGACCGATTTAAGCCGGGATCGGAGGATTGGCGGGTGGAACTGCGGGAGTGGTATCTGCCGTTAAATAGGTACAAAACGATGAAAAAATTCTGGCTGAACTAGTGCGACATCACAAGCAAGTGGAAGGTATACCGGCTCGAAGTAAAAATAATTAAGCAAAAAAAAGAAACAAAAAAAATCGCTCAATGGCAGAGGTCTTTACTTAAGACCAACCAAGGTTTAGTCGACTTTAATAAACCTTTAACAAACTTTGATTTAAACATATTGGCCAGAATAATGAAAATTCCAAAATTTAGCGGCACTTTTAGTAAAGACACGCTTCCATTAAAACTTTAGCCTACTGGTGGACACGGAATAGTAAACTTGAAAGATTTCCACGATGGATACAGAAGTCACTGGGTAGCCTATTCCACCGTTTCGGGAGAACCTTGTGATTTCGATAGTTTTGGTAACATGGGTCTGTGGCAAACTACTTGGGACCGGGAATAAAATACAATTACGAACGCGTACAAAACTTTGATCAGATTTGGTGCGGTCACTTTTGTTTATTTTTCTAAGCACCTTCTCTAAGTCTTGCAATTACGAAGCTGTTTTAGATAGGATGAGACGAGTCATCTAATGAAAAGTTACATGCAAATCAAACTGAAAATAAACATCTTCTTTTTGATACTCCTCGAATGCCTCTACCGTGATGGGCAAATTTTTTCTATTACGTAAGGATTTTTGAAAACGGTAACAAAGGGCTCTCGTACCTATTTTACATTTAGCAACTAGTGCAACGCTCGGATCGCAGCAGTAGAAAATTGCTTTATGAATTAAACCTGAACTCGTACACACGAAGCTCGAGAGAGGACTGGAGTTAACGAACCAATCGCTCGCTTTTTCCAAAGGGCTTTTCATGCTGAAACTGATCATCGTGATACTGTTTTCATGCACAAATTTCTTCGTAGCCGCGTCACTCGGCAAAGTTGGTTCGCTTAGGTTTCTAATCTGTTTGCTTGAGGCATTAAAATGCTCTTTCTGTTCGTCTTGTAACAAGCAATTGTTGTCGACGAATACCTTAGTAACAGCATCATTCGCCAAAGTAGAATCGCTTAAATTTTTAATCTGCTTGTGGGTTGCGTTGAAGTATACTTTCTCGTCGTCCTGTAATAAGCAATTTCTGTCAACATATACTTTCGATGCTGTGTGCCTGGAAAAAGCAATGCCCTTTATTTGCTTCTTCTTGGCGTAACAATTTCCGTCAACCTCATCTAAGTATAACGCATTTTGTTTGATGCTAGAAATGGCAGAAGCCAACTCATCACTGAGAAGAGTAATAGCAGGAGGCAAGTCGGTTTTAAGTTTCTGTATTTCCGTTGCCAGAGTACCAATCTGAGAATAATTTACCGTGTCTTTAGAGGTTATACCTGCTCCAACTTTAGTTAAACGCTTATTTTGCATGTCGTAGTTGTTTTTTGGGGTTAAATTGTATCCTAGTCCCGGCTGTCCTCTCGGACCGACTCCCATCACTTCACCCTCTTCTCCCTCGTCCTTTTCAATGCTTGTCCAAACTTATTGACTGACATCTTTTTTTAAATACGAGACATTTTTTTAATCTACCGATGAGGCTTATTTTTAAAATTTCTCATATATAATAACAGGAAGAACCTAAAAATAAATAATTAACCCTAAAATGTCTCAACCATCCTGGAAAACGAATCTTTTCAATCTCTTGCAAAAAAACTTGCTGAAAGTTAAGAACGACAAAGGCACAAAGATTAACAACGGTGTAAAGTTTTCCTTTTCTTCTTCCATTCAGTTCCAAGATTTAAAGGGTCCAGGGACTTCCATTTAGGACAAAAAATCGAAATATAAAGGCTGGATTTCACCCAGTGAACCGAAAACTCAAAAACTGAAAAAACCTAAAACGGTACATCTGTAAAAAACTAGAGATCGAGTTTGATGAGAAAAAACCTTGTCCTTGACTACTTTCAATTATCCCAATTCTATGCATGCAGCTTGTTTCTGGTACCCCTCTTGCGGAAAGGTGAACGAAGGAGACAAACAGCTCTGTCTTAGAACTTAGGTGTAAGAGAACATTCGCAAAACTAGAGGGAAACTTAACAAAAATGTTGTCAACAAACCCTGGTTTAACTTGCCATCTTACAATGCTTTAAACTTGACGGAAGTCACCTGGAAAATTACGGCAGTGTATGTCCCCGATGATTCTCCCAGCAACGTGAAATTATGGTGCAATGTAGACTATGGAGTAGCTCATTTAGATGTTTCCGACGACAAATTTACAGATGAAGACTTTATGGGTTTGGTATCTCTGTAAACATTAAAAAAATGTGTAAATAAAAAAAGCTTTGGAAATTAAAAACTATGACTTTTCGTACCTAAGAAAGGGCTTAAAAATCATCTATTTCTACATTCGAATGTCAGATGTCTAATCATATGACCCGCAAATTGCAGAAAAACTAACTTACTGTTTAATTTCATCAGTAACGAAAGATGGCTCGACTATGCCCGGTTATTTATTTACAGTAAAACTTTGTGTCATTCAAAGTACAAAGCTTTGGAGTCTATATTTGGTGAAATTGAGGAAAAAATAATACGGAATGTCACTTTTTTTCACGATTCTCAAATTGATTTAATTCCACCCGAAGAACTGGACCCAAATTATAGAAACCTGATTGTTTTTGATGATTGCCTTTTGGACAAAAAAAAAAACACCGAACGTTACTTCGCTCAAGGGCTTCATTCAAACGCCGATGTTTCTTATTGAAGTCAGTCCTACAAGAGAATTCCTAAGCAAGTAGTCAGAGACAACGCAAATTTATTAATTTTTTACCCCGTGGATGAGTTAAATTTGAAACACGTTCACGAAAACCACGTTGGCCACGACATGGAATTTTTGGATTTTAAAACAATGTGTCAAAATTGTTGGAAAAAGCCTTATAGGTTTTTATCAATAAACAAAACGTTAAACGAAGGGAGATAAAAACGTTTGTTTTTGCCTATTAAACAAAAGAATGGAAACAAAACGAGAAATCACAAAACTCAAAAGACGTTTAACTAAAAGGTTTTTAAATCAACGTTTGGGGAGAGAGAGAACAAGAAGAATCGCTACAAGAATTTTTTAAACCGGTAGCAAGCACCCTGAAACCAAGACCAGTCCTCGGTGCAGCCAAACAGACTACGCCGAATAAAAACTCTCTAGCCACACAAACTAAACCGATTAAAAACACTTTAGCCATACAAGCTACACTAATTAAAATTTACGAAGAAAAAGGTAGTGACGAAGAAGAAAGTGACAAAGATGACTACGGATCACTGGCTGCATCATCATTCCCTGTAGCTAAGCGGTAAGATCCATATTTTAGGCGAATCGGGCACTTCTGGAAAAAAGCATGACTCTTCCAGAATATCATTACTGTGGCAAATGGAACATTTTTGGATATGGTGCCCACATGTATGACTTCCGATTTACCCTCATTACGTCATCAAAGATGGCCACCACAGATTCACTATAGAGTTTCATGTCAACAGCTGTAGCTCGGTAACCACCTGACCAATTTCGATTTTCTACGGCTTGTTGAAAGGATAATTTTGTGAGCCACAAAAAAGGTCCTATGACATATTAAAAGTGCTTCGACAGGTTAAGAAATACAGCTCATAAAATGTAAATTTTAAGTGATTTTCAATAGGTATTATCACATTTGAATTGAAATAATAGCCAAACTAGCTAATGAAAAACATTAAGCACTTTTGTACGAATTGTTCCAAATATTGTTCCCTTTCCAACAAGTCCTAACAATATTAAAAAGATGGTACCCTTGTCAAGATGAAGGATATACTGCACATCATTGTATAGTAGGCTTGCTAGACGGTGGAATCTTTCACCATCTGTGAAAGCATGAAATTTGGTAAGGATACACATGAAGAGTAACTGGAAAAAATACTTATGATAACACGTTCTAATCCCCCCACGGTGGAGGTGGTCAACCCCCCTCCCAAATTTTTTTGGGGGGTGCTGTAACTCTTTAACCTCAACAAATCAAAAGCATAATGTGAAGCAAAAACGTTCAGCACACAATTTTTTACAGGAATGGTGATATCATCTTTTACATAAAATTAACCCTTGACCCCGAAATCGTTTCACGTTTAATTTACACGAATTTTCCTTTTTTCAATTTGTGAATTTCGTGTTCAAAATGCTCTTGCAAGTACTCTAATACCCCGAAATGGACATGGTTAGGATTTTTTGAAAGGTGGGGATCTATTCTTTCCACCAATCCTAACAGAAATTGTTTAAATTGTATAGGAAACATCCTCAGCTCTTTTAAGGGGAAGATGTAACAGCATAATGGCGAAGGCGTTGTATTTTCGAATTCAATAGCCTGAAATGGACATGCTTATGATATTCTGAAAGATGGGGAATGGGGATTTATTCGTTCCAACAGTCTTAACCGAAATTGTTTAGCTTAGTTAGGTTCCGTCCTACGCCCGTTTAAAGATGTAGCTGTAAGATGTAGCTCTAAGATTTCAATTTCAGAGTGTCATTGTAACGTTCATATTTGTTTTTGTATTTAAGTTAAGAAACTTCGGTTATGATTAATGAACAGAAAGTCTTAATCATGTCCCCCCCTTTCAGAAAGTCTAAATCATGTCCATTTTGGGCTATTACAGGGTTCGCAAGAACACTTCAAATTCGAAAATCACCATACGTTTTAAGGAATACGCCATGACCTTTTCACCTTTAAATGGGAATAGGACGCTCCGTATGTAAATCAAATTATTTCAGTTAACATTAATGGACGGAATAGATCCTCCCCTTTCAGAAAATCCCAATAATGTCTATTTTGGGCTATTACAAGGCTTGCAATAGCATTTCGGATTCAAAAATCACTATGTGCTTTTGCTACTACGCCATTACCTCTTCACCTTTAAATGGGCGTAGGATGGTCCCTATCTACATTAAACAATTTTAGTTAGGATTTATGGAAATAATAGATACCTACATTTCAGAAAATGCTAAGCATGTCCATTTCGGGCTATTAGAGAGCTTGCAAGATCACTTCGAATTTGAAAATCACCATACGCTTTCGCCACTACGCCAGTACCTTTTCAACTTTAAATGGTCGTAGGACGGTTCGTATCTCATTTAACAATTTCGGTTAGGGTCGATGGAAAGAATATATTCCCACCTTTCAGAAAATCCTAAGCATGTCTATTTTCGGCTATTACAGGGCTCGCTAGAGCATTTCGAATTCGAAAATCTCTATACACTTTCACTGCTATGCCATTACCTCTTCACCTTTAAATGGTCATAAGACGGCCTCTAACTAATTTAAACAAATTCGGTTAGAATTGATGGAAAGAATAGATCCCCACCTTTCAGAAAATCCTAAGCATTTCCATTTCGGGCTATTAGAGGACTCGCAAGAGCATTTTGAACACAAAAATCACTGCCCCACCTTTCAGCATTATCCAGTCCTAAGCATATCCATTCTGGGCTAGTCTTCAAGTTCTGGGATGGGATTTGACTAGCAGCTACAACCTGACATGACATTCTAATCGACAAACAGTTGAGTTTTAAAATTCTTGTTAATTCCATGGTTATATTATTTTAATAGAGGATGTGCAGTTTTCCAGTTAGGCATTCGTTTCGATGTCTACGTGATGGTTTAAATACAATACACATAATGTTCAACGAAAAAAATCTGCAGTTTAAGGTTCTAATAGTTATATTTCGTGTTTATCCAACATTTCACACAAAGTCGCATTCCAAAGGCCGTACCGTTTAATCTGTGCGAGTTGTGTTATTGTACCTTGGGACATTTTTGGTTAGTTTTATTTTTTCTTTGCACCCAGCTATAAAAAATTTTTAATTGTTAAAATCCGTTAATTGGTTACCGAGATACACATTTTAGGGTTAAATCATGTGTGTCTTTGATGACGTCATAACGCTAAACCAGAAGTGATGTCAGTGGCCACCATACCCAAAAATGTGTTCTTGATCTATAAAATAAATTATTAAAATGTCATGCTTTTTTCCGGAAGTGCACGAGGGTTGGCCTTAGCCGCTAGACTACTGCTCCTAATCAGAAAACCTATCTCGATTACAGCCTCACCCAACATTCATGTCCGGCTGTATCACCTATAATGCGAATTCCTCCCGAGACCAAAACCGAATACGCAACTACGAGCACCAGTCCTAGACTCACCCCTTCATATTCCGCGGTGCAAGCTCGACACATTTTCACTCTCCCTCAGCTTCCTAACATCACTACTCTAAGGTTCTTCTATAGTTTGTTACCTGGTCAGAATATTGGAGATATTGCTAAATATTTCTTGATAAAATTTTTCGAATATTCAAAAGACACTGACCTAGTATTCGGGTTACAATATGACATGAAAAAAGTGAGCTGACCTTTTGTAATAAAACGGTTAAAATCTTTGAGAATGATGTAGTGGTCGAGAACGAACAATACGTAGGAAAACGTGGGCTTTGGAACTTGCTGGTTTTTAAGATTTGAAAGAAACTTCCCTCGTGCCGGAAGTTAACGCTATTTATCACAACAACAACCCAAATACTCGGAAACCGAAATCTAGTCGTAGCGTTAAATACAGGTCTGTTATCGCTCCTATTTGGGAAGACATGAAGAAACAAGGGACGGGCATGATTAAAAAAGTGGGTAGCAGGGTAGATTACAAATATTTCGAAGATTCTAACGACTTGTTAAGAGACTCAGGCTTTTGTATAAATCTACTTTGCCGGCCACGACGGACATAGAAATGAGATGGTCCAAATTTTATCAGAAATGCAGCAAAGGCATATAATAACTGCTCGGCAAAAAAGGGTGGCCTATAAAAATGTAGATTTAGGTTAAAAAGAATTGTATATAAAACAAAGAACCATGGCATCAAAAAATATCAAGTTGAGGTACTGCGTCAAATGTAAAAGTCGACCTTCTAACGGGCCCGAGCCGTCCATTATCATCACCGCAACAAATAACATGCAGATGCAGGTTGTATTTTGCAAGGTGTGTTGGGAAAGGAATCGGAATCAAGTCTGGGAAAGAAATCATAAATAAATTCATAGATAAGTTACCTCTCAAAATGCATTTGCTGGGCTACCAATGCTGCAGTGCGGGAACTGAACTTGAAAAAAGATTGGCTCGAGGAGACAGGGAATTAATAAACTAGAGGAAGCGTGCAAAGAACACGATATCGCTTACTCTGGGAGCTCGGACTTGAAAGATTGGCATGCCGCCAATGAAGTTCTAATTGCTAAAGCTCAAAGAGTGAGAGACGATTCTTCTCTGGTGTGGAGAGAAAAGCTAGTCGTTTCGATCGTTAAGAAAATCATGAAAACAAAACTTTAGTTCGGAATGGGAAATAAAAAAAAAGATCAACTAGTAGAAGAACTTCCACAAACCAACCCGAAAAAATTTTCCGAGACCTAAAGTGATTGCATTGACCCTAAACTATCTATGGCAGGCTGACTCAGTGGAAATGATACCCTACGTTAACCTAAATAAAGTGTTTAACTACTTACTAACCTGCATTAATGTCATGTCCAAGTTCACTTGGGCCATTCCCCTTAAATCTAAATCTGGCGTAGATGTTACCGAAGCTTTCAAGAAGATACTCGCGGGAGCGACATCCCCAAAACATTTAAAGGTCGATTTAGGTAGTGAGTTCTACAATAAAGACTTCAAAGCAATACCTTAGCGTCATAACATCAAGATGTACTGTGGTATATGTGGGTAGCTCCACATGGATATTGCTGAATAGCATATGATCTCCTTGCCTACTACTAGGGGCAGTATTGGTACTAATTAACTATGTATGGTTGCATTGCATCTTGGGTATCAAGGTGCATCATGGTTAGATAATAAAGGTTATATAATGTAACAGCCAGCAGTGACACCTGGTGCCTGTAACTACTCAGAACTACTTGCTAGTTGTCACTTCTTTCTGCACACTTTAGGGTGTCGGCGGGACCCTATGTTACTAGCGTAGATGATACATTGGTGACGAGGGTGATTTACAACTAAACCTTCTAATTAGTTCTAGGGCTTAACGGCTGAGGGCAGGTACGCCCAGGCTTGGGGAACCTGGCCATTTTCTAGAATTAAAAAAAATGTTAAATGACAATTTACCTCAAAATTCAGTAGGCTACTAGAAACTTGAGTTCCTAGGATTTTGGCAGGTCTTGAGTAGCGGGTGAAAGAGGCCTGAAGATTTCAAGTTCTGTGCTTCAACAACGTCTGGCCAACGCTTGGAGAAGAATGGACTGGATTTCCGGATTTCTGATAATTTGGACAATTGTCAGAGAAGGTATTTGGTAAAAAAGCCCGTGCTGCAAAAAGTTTTTCCCACATTTTGAGGACCCGATGGCATGGTGTCAGGGGCAATGTGGAATGTTGCGGGCGGGTTAGGGGTAAAATTAGGAAGTCAGTTTGTAAATTTTGGTAAAACGCAATGTCATAGAATTGCTAAATTGTTCTTTTGCAGGTTTAAATGTTTCAGTAAGAAATGTGAACTCTGTAGCCTACTTACAACTCAGTAAATGGTGTTTGCCTTGAAGAAAGCAAATATTGAATTTTGATTATTGTTGTGTAATTAAGTGGTTTGCTGTGTTAAAAGCTAAGATTTAATTATTGCACTAGTAAGAATGTAAAATATAGCTGGGCTACGGTATCTATAATTTATGAACCAGTGAGAGGTTTATTTAAATTGGTTACATTTAAAAGGTGGACTTTGCGACTCCATTTGTGAGTAACATCGCTGTCACAAAATAATTAGTCTAGACTGTGTTTTATGCATTTTTGTGGATATTGAAAGATAGCTAGAACATGCAAGTGATTTCAAATTTAACGTTGAAATTAATTTAAACTTCGTGGAAAGATACCATTTGAATGTGGTCTAACCTAGTTTTGTCAATTTTTCTTGCACTTATTAGCGATGAAGATACGTTTAAAAATTCCGATGGAACTGAGGTAACAAGACGGCTAAGTTATAGTTCTACTTCTAGTTCTGATTCCTGGGATACAGTTAGTAGTTTAAACAGTACTTTGAGTGGTGAGTAAGCTGTTTTAGTAAATTTATCTAACATGACTGCTACCAAGACTCATAAAAGGTTTGACGAGTTTGGCTCGGCTTTAGAAACCTAGACTGTTTATTATGAAAGATTAGCAAATCATTTTAGTGCATTTGATATTCCAGATGATAAGCAAGTTCCAATTTTCTTGGCTAGTGTAGGGTGAAAAACCTATGGTTTGTTGCGCAATTTGTGTGCACCCATAGCACCTACAACCAAGACTATGGACGAAATAAATACTTTACTTAAGGACAATTTAGACCCAGCCCCAAGTTTTATTGCGGAGCCGGTAGCCTTTTTCAAAAGAGAACAGTTACCGGGGGAGTCTGTTGCAGCTTATATAACTGAACTCAAGCGTTTAACTCTTAATTGTGATTATGGTGATTTTTTGAAAGATGCTTTACGCGACAGATTTGTTGCGGGCATTAAAAAGTGAAAACGGAAGAGAAGCTGATGTCAATGGATCCGGCACTGGTCACAGTGATTAGACCTGTTAAATAACTCTTGCTCAAGAAAGAGCAAAGGCCAATGTTTCAAGGTTTCAAGCTTCATCTACTCATCAAGTAAAGAGTAAGCATCTTTCTAAGTTTAAAGTAATAAAACGTGCTACTGTTGTGTATATGAGAACCACATCCGTCCTGAGTGCAAATGGTGGAAATCAATTTGTTCAATTTGTGGGGATGTGGGACATCTTAGGCGTATGTGCAAGTCAGGAAAGCCGTGCACCACGAGCACTGCGACCTCCACTTCTTCTAAGCCAAAAATGGCAAACAGTGACGGTAAACGGAAAAACCAAAAGTACTCTAAAAAAGAGGGCACACTTAGTAGTTGAGGAATCGGCAAGCTCCGATTCGGTCGCCACTCGTCAGAAGTCAGATGAGAGTTTGAGCTGTAATATTCATACTATGACTTGCTCGCATGTTAATTCTAATAAATGGATTGTACAATGCGAGTTAAACGGTCACAAATTACCACGGGTTGCGATTCAACTTTGATACCCCTTGGTTGGTATAAGACTTATTTTCCTAATGTTAAGTTAAGCCCTACTCCTATTACGTTAAAGTCTTGGGTGGGCGAGGTAGTAAGACCTTTAGGAGTAATTAAGCTTAACGTTAAATTAAATGAACAAACTGAAACCTTGTGCGCCATTGTTGCACCAGGTAATCAGCCGGTCTTTCTTGGGAAAGGCTGGATTCAAAAGTTCAACCTAAGCATGAGTCAGTTCTTCAATTTGCAGGTTAATGGTCCTGAATTTGTTACAGAAGATGTGAAGCTTGTTAAAGCTGGAGCCAAACCTAAATATTGCAAAGCCCGACCCATCCCTTTAGCACTAAGGGGAAAGGTCGAAACTGAAATCGACTGCCTGGTTCGGGAAGGGATCTTGAAACCAGTTGAGTGTTTCGCCTGGGCCACAACTACAGTACTTGTGTTCAAACCTAATGGGGACGTTAGGATAGTAGGGGACTATAGCATAACAGTCAACCCGGAGTTGGAAATCGATTACTTCCCCGTTACACGTGCGGATGAATTGTTTGGAAAGCTTTCAGGGTGTGACAATTTCTCGATTATCGGTTTATCTGACGCTTTCCTGCAGGTAGAACTCGATGAATATTATAAACCCGCCCTTACAATCTCAACTTGTAAAGGGTTATTCCAGTGGCAGAGAGTCCCTTTTGGATTGGCAAGTTTACCTGGAATTTTCCAGAAACATACTGAATACATTTTAAGGGATGTACGTGAGTCATAGCCCTTCAGTGATGACATTTTAGTCACCAGAAAAGGAATGGTGCATGATGCCGCTTTGATAAAAGTATGTTCTGATCTGCCGGAAAATGGTGTCAAAGTTAAAAAGGCTAAGTGTCAGTTTAATAAGACCGATATTAAATATTTAGGCTTCAAGATTAACAAAGATGGAATGTCTAACCTTCCAGAAGTTTTGGATGCTATCAGGCTGGCTCCGGAACCTCAGAATGTCTCAGAATTGAAGTCCTATTTGGGGTTTAAGAACCAATATGGAAAATTTGTCCCACATTTGGCAACTCTGTTGGTTTCCCTAAATAGGCTTCTTTCTTCAAAAAATCCATGGCTCTGGACACCTGAGTGTGCAGATGCCGTGAGGAACGCTAAAAAGCATTTTTGGAATCTAAAGTTCTGGCCCACTACGACTCTAACCTACCACTTAAATTGGTGTGCGATTCGTCCCTCGTTGGGGTTGGGGCCTCGTTGATGCATACCATGGCTGATGGTACCGATAGGCCTATAGGATTTGTCTCTCATGCACTTAGTAAAGCAGAACTTAATTATGCCCAATTTGATCGAGAGGCACTTTCGATAGTCTTTGGGGTTAAGCGTTTTCATCAGTTTTTGTATGGAAGGAATTTTATATTGCAGACAGACCAAAAAGCTTAACTTTTGAGTGTTTGGCAATAAGGTAGCTATTCCAGCTATGGCGGCCACGTGGATTCAGCGTTGGGAGTTATATCTAAATGGCTACCATTTTGAGTTGCAACACATCCCAGGTAAAGAAAATTAAACTGCGGATTTTTTGTCCAGAATGCCACTGCCATATGAACCGCCTTGTAATGAAAAAGTGCCTGGTTACACTGTCATGAATTTAAAGGTCATGGATTCATTGCCCATTTTGTCAGATCAGTTGGAGAAATTTACCATTAAAGATAAATTGCTAGCAACAGTTTATCGCTACACGGTGGATGGCTGGCCGGACAGAGTTGACAATGAGTTTTTAAAACCCAATTTTATGCGACGTTTGGAGCTATCTCCACAGGGTCGTGCAATATTTTAGGACATCGTTTGGTCATTCCAGAGGTTTTGAGACCGCATGTTCTATCTGAATTACACAGTGGACATTGCGGGATTGTTAGGATAAAAGCGCTTGCGCTTTCTAGAGTCTGATGGCCAGGCATTGATGCTGATCTGGAAAAAACTGTAAAAACTTGTAATCCATGTCAACTAAATAGGGATGGAGATGTAACTGGCCGTAAACACGTTCGGGAGAGACCAGCAACAGCTTGGCAACGTCTACACATGGATTTTGCTGGCCCATGTTTTGGGGGAAAAATGTTTTTGGTTGTGCTTGATGCATATTCTAAATTTCCGTTTGTATTCGAAATGAAAAGCACAAGTACAAGTATCATCAAAATATTCCGAGAATTATTTTCTACTTATGGGTTATGTTTAACTATCGTGTCTGACAATGAACCGAATTTCATAAGTGCCGAAATGGAAAATTTTCTAGCTGAGAATGGTATCAAACACATCCGAAATATTCCGTTTTATTCAGTGAGCAATGGTGCAGCTGAGAATCTTGTTAAAAGTTTTGAAAAGGTCTTTAAAAGTGAGTATTTGTGAAGGCCTAAGCGTTGAAAATGCACTGCTAAATTTCCTAACACAAGCCCGTAGCATTCCACATTGTACTACAGGGATAAGCCCAACTAAATTATTTCTTGACAGAAACCTGAAAATACGTCTATCATTGCTGGTGCCAAACGAAAATGACAGAGTCGAAAAATCACAATTATTGCTTTAGCTAAAACCTACTGCACATAAGCGTGAAATAATTTATGCAATGAACCAACCTGTTTTCGCTAGAAACTATCGTGTTAATTCCAAGACACGTTGGTTAGAAGCAACGGTGATTGAAGTCGATTCAAGTTGTCGTTATTCTGTCAAAATAAAAACCGGTGAAGTTTGGAGAAGGCACGCAAATCAATTGTGCAAGCTTGAAACGACGGAAAATACGTCAAAAACGTCAGAAAACACACCAAATTCAGCGGAACACACGTCAAAATTGGCGCCGACGGTGTCGTCAACATCGATTCTAATTGACAATGCTGTTTCCGTTTCCGAGCCATCGCAGCGTTGGTGTGAAAATCCATTGTTTCGGGCACGAGAGGGTGTCACCGTACGGCGTGAGTTGTCTGGTGAAATTGCGAGTGGATCGGCGCCAAGGTCGCCTGGGAGCGAAGGGTCTGCAGCTCCTCAAGATTCAGTCGTCGTTGCGTCGCCGGCTTCCTCAGTGTTGTCGCCGGGTATTGGAGATGTGCGTCATAGAGTGGTCGCCCCTGATACCATGCCCATTCTGCAACATGCGGATTTCTCTGTTCTACAAACTGTCCGTGGTATGAGGGGAAATATGTTTCGCAGTCTGTCCGTGAGACAAATGTTTTCATTCCGACTCGTGTAGAGTTCGAGTAGAGCTATTAAGAAGCCACAACGTCTTGATCTGTAATTGCTGAGATCTAGTAGTTTTCTGGATGACAGGCAGCCAAAATGTTTGGTTTTCTTCATTTTTGTTTGGTTTGCCTTGGTTTCAGTGGTTATTTGTCTTTGTGCTTCTGGATTATACGTGTTGTTCTTATTATAGTGTTGTGCAGTTAATAATGCATTTTGGTTGGGAGGGGGGTTAAGTGAATTGGTTACATGAATGCATTGCGTGTTTTCATGTGGTTTTCAAAACGAGAAAAAAAAAGTTTGCAGTAGTGGACATTTTTACGTAGTACTGTACATGTCGGCTGTTGTATATTGATTGTACCAT
>JAHWFP010091730.1:0-28745 GCA_023313725.1 Lithobius niger | reverse complement strand
TTGGCTAATTTCCAATTTTCCTTAATATTCGTTCCAGCGATTTATGTCTATTTATTTCTCCTTTCTTGAGCCTTGTGAGTGTATGATACGTCTTCCCTCTCCATTGTTTATGGCCGAGTGAATTTCGGTCGAATGGAGCCCTGGTCACGGTTGTGACCTTAATAACGTGTTCAGTGAGTTATCTTTATGCCAGTGGAGGATATGGCCATAGCGATTAAGGCGCTATGCAAGTGATCTGGGGGCGAACTGGGTAGCCACTAGCCGGTTCGAATCCGGGTCATGCCACTCCGATGAAACGTAATTGCATAAAGGTGGCTTACTGAACTACGTTATTTCTAGTGTATGATTTTCGCTATTGGCTAATTTCCAAATTTCCTTAATATTATTTCCAGCGGTTTATATCTATTTATTACACCAGGTGTAAGACACCCACTCTCGTCTGTATATGGGACACGTTTCGCAGTTTACATTAAGGGCGTGTTTATGAAACGAGACCTTCTCGCTCGGCTAGGCAACCGTTATTTATTTACCATTACTTCCCCGTTTCTATTAAATGAATGCGGCAATACATAAACAATTAAATGTATTATAAATAATGTAAACACAGATAAAAACACAAAGTGCAGCAGTAATATTTATCAGTATTGTCATTTCACGATATTTGCTATTCTCGTACAAAGACAGCTTCTGGCAGTGGTCAAACGACGGTAGAATTAATAACTTCTCGCAGCTAGAATTCAAAATCCAACATGGCGTCCATTTCGGGGTTATCGAATCGAAGACAAACCATCGAATGCCGGCTTTGAGAAATCTTGCAAGGCAGTAAAAATTGTTTTCTTGTTGTCATAAATCGACACTGTCATGTAGCAGGCACGAGGAGAAGATCGGCGTCTGCGTTGTTGCCATGGTTACTACGTACAGACAACTCGAAAGCCGCGCGCTCCGGCAAAGGCGATAAGCAGCCAGTAGATTTAGCAGTAACCAAGAAAGAGCTAGTGAGCGAGATAATTGTCGTTGCGTAAACCTACGAAGCACTCCGTAAATGATAGGGCATTGGGTAATGGCAGGATAGGGATTATGCGTAATGATACAGTGTCGGAGACGGCGAAAGAAACTGTCAGTCAATGTGTGGCGTCACGTAATGATTTTGAGGTGTAATATATTTTACGAACTATAAAACATTTTGCGTAAAGTATATTACTCCCTTAAAAAGTGTTCCCAGGTCATCTTTTTTCTTCGGTTTTATGGTCGGCAAAAAAAAAATAGTCTACAAAACTTCAAAATACTTCTTTCGCGCATTATTTCTCTATTTTTCAGTGACGAAAGAGGAGGGAAGAGGAATGCGATATCTGTGAAATACTTTTCAAGGGACGGGGATTTCAAAAGTGTGACAGGGAAGGGCGGGGGTAGGCGAGGGTTTAGAAAAGGCAAAATTTGCGCGACTTTGTGAATGACTCCAGACTTTTCGCATTAATCCCATTTATTTTGATCTCCGGAAGAGTGAAATTTTCTGTGGCAGCTTTTCTGGGAATAGTTCTCCTGTCGTGGTCAAATGGTTACGTCCCGTTTCGCCAAATCCCGTTTCGCCAAAAAGTAAGCAGATAACAGCTTTTGCCTCAGGGGCCAGTCCCGTTTCGCCAAATTCCATTTTGCCAAATATCGCTCACGAAATTTTAGGCACACGAAACATTTAAAACATGAACATTTATAACATGATAATGATCAAACATTTATAGACAAACAACCGTTTTGTAGAATCCCGTATTGCAGAACAATTTGTTTCGAATAACGTGCAGCGCTCGCTGCGGCTAAACACATAACATCAGAAACCACAACTAATCAAAAATTGCTAACAATTAGGCATGCCTCTTTAACTTCTTCAATGTTAAATTTTTGAAGAATATTTTGATTCTGAGAAACGGGATTCTACAAAACGGGAATTCCCGTTTGGAACAGGTTAACCATTACGTGTACAACTAACTATTCTTAAAAGAGAATCTTGGCATTGACGTAGTGACGCCCAAGCATTCTAAACGGACGTTTTTTCTTAAAACGGACGTTTTTCCGTCTGTATTGCCAGTTTTCAAAACGCTAATAAATTAACTGGGCTTATTCTACCACAGCTTGTCTCTGTTAAATGTTTGCCTTTTAAAGCCCCATTACATAGAAATAATAATGGTAATAGTTTTCCTATGTAGGTCGCGAAGCTTTGCCATTACCGAAATAAGATATTAAATTTCGTGTACGTAAAATTTTATCAAATTCGTTTTTGCGAAACGGGATTTGGCGAAACGGGACTGGCCCCTGAGGGCAAAACTGTTAATCTGCTTTTTTTTTGCGAAATGGGATTTGGCGAAACGGAAGTTCAACGGTCATATATCCTCCTCCCTCCTAGACGTCTTCATTGATTTGGAAAGGGCCCCTACATGTAAATCAGACAACAACATGCATCACCAGAACACTCAGAACAATTTTCCTTCAATATCTAACCTTGTTGATGCTGGTAAAAACGTCTCTCAAATCTTCTTGCAGGATGACATAGGGGTCGTCATAATGTTCCAAATGACTTGCATCAACAAAGTTGGCTGGCACCCTTCTTTTCCACGTTTCAATTTGGTCGAGACGTATGCCGTCAGCGTTAGCAGATAAACTGGAAACCTAAAACGAAAAAAAAAAGATGAAAACTCATAACGTCAGTCGGTATCTATATTAGTAAAGGCTGTAGCGTTTACTGTAGGGTTGACCTCTGTCTCCCATGTTAAAGCCGAACTTTGGAAGCTTAATTTCTTCGCCGTCCTTCAACATTTTCCACTGAAATTTGGTATATAAGCCTTGTGGGACTTGGCCAACACGTGTACCAACTTTTATTAATTTCCGATTTGTTACATTAGAGATCTGGACTTCAGCTGGAATCGTGAGTTTCATTTTTTTCTTAGGGCACGTTTACGCAACGACTCGCCTTTGCATTCTCGCAGCTAGAAGCTAGAAATCGTCTGAAATTCCAACATGGTGGCGGTTTTAGCTATGACGACTCGCAATGAAAACACTTAATAATGCGAGTCCAGAAGGGACTGCGTAAATTTGGTCAGGAGGAATTCTTTATCTTATTGTCACGGATTATAAGACTTAAAGCATTTACTCAAACGACGTCGGATTTAGCTAATCCATATAACGTTGTTACCATGGCAACGATAACTTTGCCATTGTGATTAAATTCTCGCTGCGAGAATGCAAAAGCGAGTTGTTGCGTAAACGCGCCCTTATACGGTGGTGAACTTTGCACACGTTTATACAATACTCTCTGCAGACTGAACCTTTCGTCGTAGAAAGCTGATTCTCAGCTCATTTGAAAGATCTACTTCCGGAGATGTGCCCTTAATATAGAAATAGAAATTTCAATTGGTAGCTCCGTTCCGGAGTTACGGAGCCCTGAACGATCCGTTTTATTGTTGTACATTGTTTTAAACATTGTTTCTATGCAACAATGCCAATCAGCAAACGCCAGATGGAAAGCGTAAGCAAATGCTAACAATGCTGGTGAGCCAACCATTTACCCGCGCGTGAAGCGGAAGCCTTATCCTTATTACGAATCGATTTACATAATGATTTCACGCCTTTCTCACGTGTTGAAGCTAAAGTGTCCATTTGGCTTGCCGTCCTATATTACAAATACGGTCAAAGCCGCTGATAGAGAGCTGCGGACAAACCAATTTCCAAAAGAAACTATGTTAAAGTATCACGAATTAGAAAACAAAAACGAACTTGTTTGATGTTTAAGGTAAGGTTTAACTGATCCGAAGTCAAAACAGCAAAGTAACACAAATAAACTTTTCTGTAAGGTTTCACATACCGCAGTGTTCCTGTACTGTTTAGTCCACGTGAAACCGTACTGCTGTATTCAACCATTAGACACGTAAATAAAATCAAAACCATATCCCAACTTTCAAAATGGTTGTAAAAATAATATAGCGCTACACACTCACCTAATTTCGGGGCTAAATTTTTCATCATCATTTTAGTCCGGTCGTCTCCTTTCCGCCACCAGTTTTTAAGATTTCATATTCAAGACTTCAGGACTGGTATTCGATTTTTATTTTCAACGATATTTCTAGGATTTCAAGGAGTCGCACGAACCCTGAAATAGTTAATCTGTAAGATCTGCACTAAGCATATTAAAAGTATGGTTTTTACGAATTTTCAGTGATGGCCTTTAGCCAAATAGAATGAACCAATCAAACATATCGTGTTCTAAAGTAAAAACTGTAAAAACATGTGAATACAGCGGTAAGGTTTCACGTGGACTAAACAGTACAGGAACACTGCGGTATGTGAAACCTTACAGGAAAATGTATTTGTGTTACTTTGCTGTTTTGACTTCGGATCAGTAAAACCTTTCCTTAAACATCAAACGAGCTCGTCTTTGTTTTCTTATACATAATAGGCTTGGGTGGCACTGAGCAAAATCCTACGCTTTGGTGGTACTGAGCAAAATCATCATGCACTAAAATGAAACAGGGTGAGCGACCTACAATGTCTGTAACAATCAGTGACGAAATACTGCTTCCATAATGCGGGCTATTAGAGCCGAGCTGCATAGTTTCAAGGATATGGTCTGTAATAATCAGCATGAGGTCGAGCAGGTTCATTCTTGCTACGGTAGCAAAGACAAAGACCGAGCGCCCGACAATGTGAACAGTTGTAACAATCAGTCACAAACGAACTGCAAGCTCTTATAGCCGAATTGAAGACTTTCAAAAATGGATGAGTAACAATCAATGACTGCACAATCGTTATTGGGTTTATCACGCTTAGTATCAGAACGGACAAACGCGCAATTCAGCGACATAACAGTGACGTCCTCCATTGAAAAAAAAAAGATTTACTTCCCTACGAAAACATAACAACGGGAGTTCAAAGGGAAGGGGAGCAGGGATCGGGTGAATATTCAGACCACACAATGGGGGAATTCAGGGGTGGGGGTGGTGGGGAGGGGAAAGGGTTATCAGGGAAAAGGCGCATGGGGTAGAATCTGACCATGCAGTGGGAGAATGTAGGGAGAGGGGGCCAGGGAAGGAGAAGTGGGGAGGGAGACAGAGGGGGAGGGGGGTGCCTCGCCTCTATTTTCATTTCGTGCTACCCAGCAAAGTATTTCGCTTAGGTATGCGGGAACCGACTAGACCGGCATATGCTACGCCGCGAGTACAGCTAGTTGTGTTACATTTGTCTATCAATTGAGCGCTAACTAAAAGACGCGAATTTTAAGTGCTTCAAGATGCGTGATTTTATGAGTCGTTTTAGACCGTCAAATCTTTTAGTAATTACATTTAATTTCTATTTAATTTCCTGAAAATTGTTGTTTTTTTTTCAAATGTGGCCAAATATCCTTCTAAAAATATGCTTGTATTCTCTGTAGTGTGGAGACCACGAAGTTGCTTCCCCTCTTTGTATATGTTTGTTGCCTTCAGGTCACCACTGAGAAAGGTTTAACAGGTATTAATAGCCAGGATTTCTCCCCCTGCTATCGCAGTTGTTCGATCGCCCGACCTAGTAACGGGAAGCCCTGAGTTCGAGTTTCAATAGGGGTAGTTGTCTTTTCTTTCTTAGTCAGATTTGTGTATAGCTTCTTGTTCATGCAGAGCCAGTCTTTATCGCAGCCTGTTACTTTCGTTTCCCTTTGTCTTGTGATTTATTCTTTAATATGCTTTTTTTCGAATTTGGAGAATCAAAATTTCTGCTGGACCTTTTAACCAATTTTACTGATTTTTGAACTTCAGGCCACACAAATGGCATAGAATCGATATGGAAAGTTTCCGTGAACTGACAATTATCGTGAATATGGACAGACAGACCAACACAAAGCACAGGCTGAGAAACATCTGTGACCTCAAGTTTTGCTTCGTGGTTCGTGGCAAAGGGCTACATTCACTTATGGAAAGAGACTAGAAAATATCTTTTCTCCAATCGTGTGGAGCACCCCTGGAACAGCTTATCAGCGAAAGTGGTTGATTCCGCTAACTTGCATATTCTTAAATAGCGTCTCAAACGGACCGATCTTGCAAAAATTGTTAAATGTTTCTAATATGTAAATTACAATTCTGTTGACGTTACTCGTATACTACGTTGGATGTATAAGTATTTCTCATTCTAACTAATGTATGATTATTATCCTTGTGATTGTTGGACAGGTGTTAGCGGATCCTAAGGGGCCCTTCCTGTGTTCCATTTTCCACATTATGGAAATAAATCTTATTTTATTTTTATTATGATTACCTTTACACTCCTTCGCATAGAACTTTACTGCGCATTTCTTTTCCATCGAGCTATTTAACGAAACAAGAGTATGGTTCGCGATTAACGTCAAACGGCGAGAAGATAGACGGGATTGAATTTGTGTATATTGCGTAATAGTGACGTTGACTTTACACATACTAGTGTTTCGTTTATTGCTCGGTGAAAAAAAAAACACATGGTTGCTAAAATAAAAGCAACGCACGTGTTATTTTCGGGAAAATTTCGGTAATTTATAGCTTCTACATTTTCCTGTTTGTGCTCTCAGTGACCACTAAATGAACCTAAAACCAAAAATAGTTTTTTCCTTTCGACGTTTTAGGTACAAAACGACGTTTTAGGGACAAATATGTTTTTTTCTTTGACTTTGGCCTTTTTAATGGTCTCGCAGAGTACAAAATGGGATAATGTGGACGCAATATTTTAAACTTTAGTCAATAATGCTTTTTGCAGAATTTGCCTACTGCCCAATTTCCTACTGACTTCTAAAGTTAAGTTTAGGCTCTTTAATTTTAATGGGCACCTTTAAAACATTTTTAAAAGATTTGTTTCCTTTTGGGATAGTGATTAGGAGGTCGAAAACGAACTTTTCTGCACCATTACGATTTGAAATTTAGGAAGAAAGGATTTTTTAATTAACCCTAGCAGCTCTCCTTACGGTGCCATGACTACAGATGGAAACGTATTATGCCTCAAAATTCTTTTTACAGGCCACAACAAACACTAAATCATAATCTAATAGTTTTTCATAGGTAATAGGTTTTCTCCGGTTGTTTCCCGCCCGTTGCACGAGGGTTTCCTCCGGGTACTCCGGTTTCCTCCCTCATGCGGCAAAAAACAACTGTCATCATGTTTGTGTCTTCCACTTAGACATCTGCCGCTTGGGCCTAATAACAAGCTATAAGCTTTTTGGCCGACAACTTCTATTATTATTATTATTATTATTTCTTATTTCTTATTTCTTATTTCTTATTTATTATTTATTATTTATATAAAGGATATTCAAGAATTTGCGTGGAACACATATTTAACGCTATATGCTGGTGACATCTTTATGCTATCAATACATTACGATGTTAAGACAATGATAAAAAATTTACAGTTAAACTTTGATATGATTAACTGCTATCTAAGTCAAAATGACTTGTACATTAGTGTAGAAAAAACTTGTTTCATGCATATAAAAACTCGTTTGACAACTGATACTGAAGCTGATATTAAAATTACTAAATATATAAATAATTGTACAAATCATGACCTCTGCTATTGCCAAAATATCAGCAAAGTACAAAATGCAAAATACCTCGGGCTTAATCTAGACTGCAATTGGACCGCGCACTCGTGTTTCACTCCACCCCCTCCATATTGCACCAGCTATTTTTTTGCTCGCGAGATTATAGCCGTTAAATCGCCTATGATTCACGGATATCTATTACATAATTATTTCCTTGCATTAATCTTTAGTTTGGAAGCCAAGAAGCAATTTGTTTTTCCTCTTGGTATATGTGTTCAGCCCTTAGGTAGCCAATGCGAACGGTTGAACAGCTTCTAAGCTCGGCTCGGCTGGAGCCTGTAGCAAGGTATCTTCCCAGTAAAGTGTGTGGCTAGTGAACGGGAAGTTCGTGGGTGTATTAAATGCTGAAAATATTCAAATGTCAAAACGCAGTTCTCTTTTAAGTAATTAGAAAGAACATTACAACAACACGAAAATTCTTGCCATTCGTCGGATCTAAGATGTTGATGTAAGCCATTATCTATCACTACCTGTTTCCTTTGCAGCCAGTGTAAAGTTGATGCGTCGCTTTGCATTGTGAACTTGCCCTTGGAAGTAAAACTGTGAAAACGGCTGAACGTCCTGGAAGCGACAGCGTGGAAACTACGAAATGATGCAGCTGACATATTTGTTGGCTCTTGACGATATCTTTAAAAAAAAAAAAAAACAGAATTCTTGTTTGAAACATACTGCATTGAAAGGTAAGTTCAGATGGGAAATATTTTAAAATGCAGCTGTTTAACTCTTATAAATGAGGGGAATTAATAGTGCGTATTCTCCCCGCCCCCTACCTACCCCTCCGTACCCATCCGCTGCCTTCCATACTTTCTCTTGAGAGATCCATACGCCTGATCACTCGTGACGTCTGGTGGCTGTCTTTCAAAGCTCGACTCGAATAACAGTTGTCGACTCCATCACTTTGGGTTTGGCTGTCACTTTTTGGCTTACAGCAATATACAACAACGACTCTGCTCGACTCAATCAATCAATTGTCGAATCCATCTTTTGCTTTGGTTATCACTTTTTTTACTTATAATATACTTCAATGACTTGGCTAGACACAGTCAGTTGTTGCTCCATCACTTTTGCTGCAAACAACCCTTTGTAATTCGTAGCAGTTTCATTTCACTTATTCTGAGACTTTGGCTTATGATGTAAGAATCACCCTTACTGTTAAAAAACCGACATACCTTCTCACCGGCTACGGTGCGTTTGCCATAATCCGTTTGCCATAATCCTGTTTGACGACCGATTTTATGCCAATCGTCCCAGCTCTTCTGCATTTTCCCGTTTGCTTGAAATTATACTCTTCCCCTCTTCTACTGGATTTCCCGTTGCCATAATTTCCCGTTTGCCATAATCCCGTTTGCTATACCGACGGTTTTGACGACGTCACCCTAAAACCCAATTTCAAGAAAGAATGTCCGTAGCCGTCCAAAACTGCGCATGGATTGTTCACTCCTGGTGCCGAGTTTCTGCGCCATCTGTTGACAAAAGTATTCACTGTTTTGTCATTCCAATTAAAATGCGGATCTATGTTATTTGGACATATCTTAACTTTTTTTTTTAATTTCGATGGTAATTTGAATTTTTTTCTAAATTAAAAAAAAAACTTTTTTTTATAAGATGGTTTAAAAACAATAAAAATAGTGTAGTCATGATACCACACATGAAACTTCTACTTATGCATGGGGCAACATTATGCATCGAAAGAAGGTGGACATTTTCTGAATTTTCAAGCATTTCGAAACACAGAACCAACATTTTCGGATCCCAGTATTGGATTTTGGATTCAGAAAAGTGGTAAGCTACCTATGTTGTGAAAGTTTAATTTTAGTATTTTTTTAGAGGGGGAAGAGAGGACAAAATTTTCTTTTACGGGCAAGCCCACGCAATACTCTCAATCTGCCTCTTTCCCCCAGCCAGGGTAGATTTTGCCCCCAGCCAAAAAAAAAGATTACTGTGACAAAACTTTGGTATGGAAGCGGGTTTTTTTTTTAATTTTTTGCCCGCATGTACTAAGTACGTGTGCTCATTAATTATCCATAATTTTTTTTAATGACAAACAGTGACGAGTTTTGTCAACAGATGCGCAGAAACTCGGCACCAGGAGTGAATAATCCATACGTAGTTTTGAATGTTAAGTACATTCTTTCAGAGTTCCATTTGAAATGAGACTTGATATAGGATTTATGGCAAACGGACATGTATGACAAACGGGATTATGGCTACTGGGCTAAGATATTCAGGGTTTCCGGGATTATGGCAAACGCGATTATGACAAACGGGATTATGGCAAACGGGCGGAAGCCCTTCTCACCATATTCAATCAACCTGCGAGAAATAGCTTTTGCAACAATTACATAGGCTAGAGTAAATGTGGCAAAACCTTTCCTCACGAAGGGAAAAATACGAAAATGAATGCCTTTGCAACATTTAGACGCGTTGCAAAATTGAGCCATACAGGAAAGCCAACCGCAACAAAATGTTAGCCGCCACGATTTTAAACCGATTAATGGTAAATTAATCGGTTTAAAATCGTGGCGGTTAACATTTTGTATCATTTTAAACAACGGAGTGTTTCAAGTATTTCTTGTTCATTTACCGAAGTAACAGTGGTTTCCTTTTACGCATAAGCACATAACCGCACGCTGCAGCAAATGAAACAGCCAGCTTATTATTGTTGGTTGTTTTTAATTCGACGTGGCACACGTCGAATTAATGTGGTTGTGCCCAAAGAAGTGCTAAAGGCAAATCGGTTCAGCTACATCTCCTCAAAAACCAGACACATTTGTTCAATTCTGATCCGACGAAATTCGAGTATGTTGGTGGGTAAGTTGCAGTGTAAAATATCAAAACACTCACGGATATCACGGATTTAGTAATTAGAGAAAAAAAAGTGCTAACCTCTAACGAGGTCTTTCAACGCGAAACCGTTGTCCATAGTACACCAGAGTTGAGACGTTAGCGTTACACGTGTGCTCTTCGCAAATTGAGCGAAAAACGGTAGTGGCGGTGTTGAAAAACTTCGAAGAATTGTGGGTCGAGGTTCGGTTAGAGGCTAGACTCGGAAAAGCACGGAAAACTTCGGGTGTCATTCGGGTTTGTGACGTCATCGTTCTGACTATTTATATTCATTAAAATGAAATTTTATCATAATATTAATTTGCATTACAGACAAATTTAATTATTTACGGCGTCATTTAAAGAAATTTCATTTTCGACGATGAAGAGCGTACATTAATTTGCGTCGCAATACCAAATTATCACGAGGGAGGGGGGGGTGTTTGGAGGCGAAACTGCGTTGTCCTTATGGCAGGCGACCGGGAGAGGGGGAATAAACAGCGCCAACTGTTTTGAACTACAGGGGAATAATCTACATATAGTTCGTTTTGTGAAAGTACAGGAGAGAAGGATGGAAGAAGTACATCTAGCAAAGGTATGTCGTATGGATGAACAATTTTCGGTGTTAAAAAAAAACACGATTTGAAAAGCGCAACTGTAGAATGAATAAGTCGGTGCTCAGTAGTAGCAGCGTTTGTTTAGCCTTAAATGTCGCTGAATTGCGTGGGGGGGGGGGGTTTCGAAAATTGATTGTTCAAATGTAAAACTGGATTGCAATAAATCCAGCATATAACAAAACCTAAGCAGCAAAGCTTAAACAAAAGCTAGCTACATGAAATTGTGGTGTGACATTTTTTTTTGTTATTTTATCGTCGGCTAATGCACAAAAAAGGAGTAAATAAATTTAAAGTAATGAGCCTTACGTATCCTCAGTGTAGTACGATCCCCATCTCCCCCCGCCCCCTTCTTAATTTAATGCTGGATTTACTTCAAAGTAAGGTGTTCGCAGATTTAAAAAGTGTTAAAACCTGATGAAAAAGAACGAAGAGGACGGGAAGATGTAAAGCAACGAAACTTTCAGGTTTTTTTGTAACAAAAATAATATGGTCAGATGAGAACTCCTTATCCGGTCGTTTCTTAAATGATCGCATGCTCGCTCATTTGCCGTATTGCAGTAGCAAAAGTTAGGAGACGAGTTTTTTTTTTTTTTTTTAATATGTGATGTGCATGCAATATGTATACTTTTCAGTGCACCACACATTCAGAATGTATAGTAGCGTCCTGAGTTTATGCTGCCTTTCCAAAACATGCGTAAATCGAAGTAACAGTGGTTTCCTTTTGCGCATAAGCACATAACCGCACGCTGCAGCGAATGAAACAGCCAGCTTATTATTGTTGGTTGTTTTTAATTCGACGTGTCACACGACGAATTAATGTCGTAGTGCCAAAAAAAAGTGCTAAAGGCAAATCAGTTCAGCTACACCTCCTCAAAAACCAGACACGTTTGTTCAATTCTGATCCGACGAAAATCGCGTATGTTGGTGGGTGAGTTGCAATTTTCTATCCTCCTTCAGCATTTCTGTACCAACCAACACGTCGGATTACTGATGCAGTTTTAGGGCGCCTTGTTTTTTTTTTAGAGAGCCCAAACCAGCCCGCGATGATGAGACGGAAAATTTAGCATCCAAGCAGAAAGCGAGGATCTGCTTTTGTGCTTCAACAAACCCCACAATGACGAAACCTTCAAGCTCTAACCAAACAGAAGAAAATTTCTTGCGAAGCGATGCGTTATACTACGTGCCCAAAGGTCAAAATTGCTGCACTCAAGTTTGAGTGTGGCTGTTATTGGCCCATTTGACGTCTTTGGTAAACCATTCTGCGACGCCCTGCAGCCATACTGGTTACGGCTTTAGGCATATTCCATGCGACCAGGCATGGTTTGCGTGGTAGCCACGATATGCCATGTACACTGTCAAACTGCAGATCCAGGAAGCTCAGCATCGCTACCTTTAAATCTCGTAACGTATTTCCTAGAATACATTCTCTGAACAAGAATACAGACTTCAGTCAATAAATTCCAGTCAATTCCAGACAAGTTCAGTCAATAACAGATGCTAGACTATACACAGAAAGATATGCTAACAAGATGAATAAGAACAACAACAGCAATTTATTTTATTTATTTTATTGTTGCATTTGACATGCAAAAATTTGAGAAAACCTTAGATAATACCGAAACGATGATTAGTGGGTTTCAGTCGTTTCTTTTTTCCAACGTATTAGACGCTGCTTGCTTGCTACAATTACATGATTTCGCTAATGAGATTGGGAGGTGGGGGGGGGAGACATGGGAATTAATGTGACAGGTTGTGTATTTTGGCCTTGTTTATCCCATGGGCAGATATTTCATTCTACTATTAGCTACAGCCATTCAAACTGGTCTTTACTAGTTAGCTTACCATCCGACCCGCCTTACCATTTCAAATACTACCTTGTGGAATGATTGAAGTCCTAGCTAATTTACCTAACCTAACCTAATAAAACTTAACAACCTACAACAATCTCAGGCGAGTGCCAAAGGTCAGTTAACGAAAACAACCCTTTCTGGAACTATTTAGACTCTTGGTGTTTACAGTGCTGCACCAAGGTTCAAGATATAATTTTTTTTTTAGTAGAGCAATGACGTGATAGCAACAGACGCACCAGATATGCGGAAATACAAACTCCTGTCACATAGCCATGAAACAGGAAACAGCCTCTAAAACTTGACAGGTTGCTTAGTCAACAATTCTTATGATTAATTTATATCTAGTGTGGAGGCCAAAGAAGCAAATTCCTTTCCCTCTTTATTTGTTTGTTTGTATGTGGGGCCATCATGTCACCACAGATATTTGACAGTTTCTAAGCTCGCCCTGCTAACACCCCAGTCGGCACTAGAACACTTCGTTAGCACCGTTCGTACTACCATTTACAAGCTGTACGATCTAATAAATTAGTTAGAATCCCAAAAGCCGCATGATCTTAAGTGGAAAAAAAAAACTAAAGAAAAACTGAAAAAACTGACCGAAAACATCAAAGTCCGTCAGAAAAGGCAATCCTTAAAATACAGACGATGTTTTTAAAAAGTGGACACTGAATACAGAAATGTCAGTCAGATATTCAAAGAATTTTAGGACTCGCCCTTGGACTTGCATGGGGAGTTTACAGCACTTTACCAGACCACCTAGCAAGGGTTGGTGGCCACATCACTATCAGACGTAAGTATGTTCATGAAAAACAACGCCCCTGTTATTCCATTAAATGGCACAAACGCCCTTTCCTCGCCTATCCGACTCTGCGTTCGTATTCACTCCTGGTATTTATCTACTAAGCGATTTTCGAAGCTTCGCATTTCTTCTAGCTTTTTATACAGTCGTAGCTGAGTGCATTCGCCATTTTAGCCAAAGTAACGCTAAATTAACGTTAAAATACCATTATTTGGTACGCATGCTAAGATAGTTTCGCTTTTCCTCTACTTTCGTTTTCGAGAATAGTGGTATCTAGTGGACGGTCTTCGAAGCTTGTCCTCACGCTCGCGCTCCTTTTTTTTTTACTGGGCCACTTTCCCTTTAGTAGAGGATAAAAAGGAAAGGAAATACTGTAGCACAATAGTAAACTATTTAGCAAAAATCTTACTGAATATTAATTTTAGGGGACATAAATATAGACATTCTTCAAATGGAAAAGACAAAGATCAGAGTAAACAAATGTGGATCTTACGAACTAAACTTCGCACAGTTTAATAATAATAATAATAATGCTTTAATGTTTATCAGTGTACAAGGGGTACCCGGCACGAAATCCAAAGGACAAATCCAAAGGATTTCTGTGTGCAAGCACATGAACAGTAAGTAAATAAATAAATATTTAATAAGTAAGTATTATATACAATTGGTGATAAATATTTCACAGGTTTAGAATTGAAATCATTACTGTATACACGTTAACATAAACAATGCACACACACAGTTATAAAATCGACATAGTTTAAAATTTACTGATGTCATACTTTATAAACAGCAGGGGTATGAGGAAAACATTAAACAACTTTAGTGATCAATTATTAATTATTTCTTAAGTGTTGATTAACCAATTTTTTATTTAAAAAAAATGGATTCAACCACTGGAGTGGTTGGGAGTTAGAAGGGCTTGGGGCCATTTATACTAGTTCCTGTCAATGTTAAAAATATTAAGAGAACTCCGGCCTCTTTAAAAAAAAAAACCCGTAGACAAATCTTGCCCAAAAGGTGCTTAAAACGGTCAACTGAGCCTCCCTGAACAGCTTCATCAGGAAGAGCGTTCCAAACTCTTATCACCCTCACACTGAAAAAAATATTTCGGCAATCTAGCCTAGCTGATTGAACGGCCAATTTCAGCGAATGGCCTCGAGTGGCAGAATAAAGGCAAGGATCTAAGAAGGGTAGATCGATTGGTAAAAGGCCATGGACCATTTTAAAAGTAAGAATCAAGTCGGCACGTAGCCTGCGCAGTTCCAAAGTCTCGAGTCGAACGCGAGACAACCTACTGCCGTAGGGCAAATTCCGCATGCCAGGTAATTTTTTAGTAAATTTGCGCTGGACTGATTCCAGTTTGTCCATGTTCTTTTTTAATAGTTCTGTAAGTGTTCAAATTTCTTAACTGAGGGGGTACCTTATTAAATTAAAATGGGTAGATCTCTCCTACCATACGAGTTTCCCGTTATAGGTTCCTTTAACCATTTACTATTTGCCCGTACGCATCTACCTGCCTTTGTTTTGAATTCATTGGAGAAGTAATATTGTGTCAGGAAACCGAAAATCATTGTTTGCTACACGTTAAGTATCCCAACCTCTTTATAGATATCCTGTGTATTTGTTTTAATTTATCAGTTTTAAACAAGATTTTTATTGCTTTATTATGAAAGTTTTGGATTTGTAAGATTAAACCATGTGATGTGGTTCCATAAGTAGTAATTGCGTTTCTGGTGTGTGACATGAACAAAGCTTCAAAAATAGCCTTTTTTATTTTGGTAGCTTAACAGATTTCTGATTTTATAATGAATTGGAATAATTCTTCTAAAGTTTTCCAGCATGGTTGGAAAATTTCCAGTTGTTATCTAATTCAACCCCCAGGTACCTTGCCGCCTTCACCTTTTTTTACACTTTACAACTGCAGTTGTATTTATTTATAATATGTTATAATAAGTTGTATGTATTTATAATAATAATAATAATATTTTGTGACTGGTAAGGACCCAGGAGGCCGCAGAATGCCAGCTTAAAAGGGGACATTAAGTATATGAATGAAGACAAAAAGCAAGAGGTTTAAAGGCGTGATTTAAAAATAGCATGGTCAAATGAATTGGAATAGGTAGGGTGGGTAGGGTCACGAATGCCTTACCAACAAGGTTAGACCTACCAGGGGTACGAAGATCCCCGATGGCATTGCCAGACGAATAGGAAAGGCAGGGTAGGGGAAATGACCAATTGTATTTTGTTTGCATATTTTGTGAAACAAGCAGACTCCTATAGTTAAGGTAGTTTTTGTCATGTATAACAAAAGCACTGGGAAGGGCAAAAATTAATGTCGCTTACACTCCGTGTGTAAAACTATACAATCATCCAGAATTGCTTAAATATTGTGGTCTACCCCCCCCCCCTTGGGTTAAGGCAAAGTGTGTTACATGTTATAATGTCATGTCATTTGACGTTATGTTTCTTCTAAAAGCTTGTATTATTACTTGCTTTAGTTGTCTACATCCTACTTGTTCTTTTTTTTTTATTTATTATATTTTTATAATTTAATTTGGAAACCACACATTACACGCGAAGTTTGTGGGGCATTTGTTCCTTATCTGCACTGCAACTGTAGCTATACAAAGTTTCGTTTCGCATTTAAAGTGTCATCACCGATTGAAAAACGAACGTAAATACCATGGCACCACCTAGTGCCAGTGATATTGTTAACCTTTACAGCTTGTTTTGCAGGTGCACGAGGATGTATCAAATTTTCACTCAATAATTGAGGAGGTCATGGCTTGTTTGTTTCGTTAAAAAGAAATGCCGTTGTGCATTCCTTCGCTTGGCTGGCTGGCTGGCTTTGCTCTAAGGTGTAAGCAAGTGACAGATAGTACTGATAGCGCTAAATGTTGCCAGATTATGCAGAATGTGTCAATCGGTGATTTGTGCCACTTTAAAGGGATATACCTCCCAGCGCCATTTTTCTCGATCCTCCACATCAAGTACGGCCCCAAAGGTCTATTTACTCATCGTTAGTGTTTCCCTTGCTAAAAAACCGTTTTAAAATGTAGCGTCTAGGAGATTTTCTGTTGAATATTGTTAACTATATTTAAGAACGACCCGTCACTAAATGATGCATTGCGCGCGTGCAATAATCATGACGTTTCATCTCTGTGTGTACATCTACTAATTTTCTAATAATTACCATGAGATCTAAAATCTAATAGACTAATGGGAAAAAAATTTAAATTAATTATTCCAATAGATCGCCGTAGCAAAATTATAAGACACTAGCCTAGAAAATTATAACTTGTGATTTTAAAATACGAGAATCATTTCGGTTTGTGACGACACAATCGTTGACTTGATTCTGTCTCGTGTACTATTCACAAAGCCAACCGAGACATCAGCTATGCGAGGAACGCAGCTACCACCCCAGCCGACCTTGGCACTGTAGTTGCTCGGATGACGATCTGCGCGTAGCTGTAATTTGGCACGCGGAATGTTATAAGGCAGGCCGGGTGTCCCTTTAAATCCTAGAAATTTGCTTATTTTCTTATTCATTAATTCCCTACGCCGCTAACTGCCGCACAGTGTGCCTGTCGTTGACTATGACAGTGGATGTCACTTTAAAATGTAAACGTTTTTAATATATCAGCTTCACTCGGTGTTACCAGGAAAATATGAAAGGTTCCATTGCAGACAAGGATTGTTCGATCGTATAGGGATGCAGTGACCAACTTTTGTTGTACGAATTTGTACCTCAAAAGAAAATAAGTGACTACCTAGTCGCAACCGGGCTTCTGTACACTTCCGCTGCTTTCGTAAATAGTGAGGCGCACACCAATGCTGTGTACAAACTATGGGTGGGCCCCTGGTACAGTAGGAAGGAGAGGGGGTGTAATTATAGTGTGGCCGAGGGGGGGGGGGGGGTCTGAGGGCTACGCCCCAGACGTTGAGAATTTTTTTGAAAATCCACATTAAAATTATGCAAGGGGTACGCAGGGGAATAGTTACGAGTAGTTACGAAAGCAATGGAAGTGTACAGAAGCCCGGTTGCGACTAGGTAGTCACTTGTTTTCTTTTGAGGCACAAAAGTTGGGTCGCTTAACTTAGGACCAAATTCAGCAATTGTTTAAGACTTTGCTTGCATTTCATGGGTGGGCCGGGGCCCCAGGCCCCCAATGTATGCGGTCCCTGGCACCTGCCAGTCTGACTCTATGGTGTACACGCCACTGGCGCACACCTCTGTAATGCACCGCAACAGAGCTCTCTACTATGCATAATTCTACTCTACGCTCCACACCTCGCAGTAAAAGGCGACCCCAATATGACCAGCTGTCAAATGAATGGTCGGGATTACCTTTGTGGAGAACTACGTTAAAATCACGCTTTGTAGGATTTCATCTAACAATTACGTGTGAAAATTATTCGTGTGGTCTTTGCAAACAAACCGGAACTGGCAGAGAAGAGCACAGACACGACCTTGACGAGAGGAACGAGTTTCGTTTCTTCAAATTAGGGACGAGTGGGACACGAGTTGTGAGTCGTGCTGATCGGTAATTTGTGCCTACTACAGTTGCTTCAATGAAAAAATATTCATGTGACATTCAATGAACTAGCCTTGAGCCTGGAAGTGAAACCCACAGTTTCTATCCCATTTGGCCTTGTGCAAGGTCAAGATTACGCTGATGCTGACCTCTAGTGGTGCCGGCCACACGCTTTTAAACCTTGCCCATGTTTTTAAACTAGGACTTTTGGGTTTTTTGCGCAATTTGTACGTTTAATTTACGATAATATGTTTTGTATGAAAGGTATTAACTGAAAGTTTAAAAAGATTAAAGTGGCACTATCACCCTTTGAAATGCGAACAAAATACCGTGGCGCCATCTAGCGACATTGATATTGTTAACCTTTATAGCTTGCTCGCAGGTGCACGAGGATGAGCCAAATTTTCACTCAATAATTAAGGATGTCGTGGCTTGTTTGTTTCGTTAAAAGAAATGCCGTTCGCTTGGTGCAAGCAAACGCTAGATGGTACTACACAGCGCTAGATGTTGTCAGAATTCGTCTGCTTTCAATCGGTGATAGTGCCACTTTAATATTAAGCGTTTTTTTTTTTTAATAATGAATTTCGAAAACGTGGACTTTGACGATTACTGAGCAAACACTAAAGCCAGGCGAAATGCTTCCTATGTGACGTTTACTCGGCTTATAAATAATTTACCTAAAGGCTGGTAAATAATGTACGGTTGAAATTTTGATATACAAGGTTATGACTGCAATTGGATTTTCATATATAAGGTTAAATCTACAACTGAATGTAATGCTAAATTCAAAATACATTGTTTTATTTCTTGATTTCAGTGTTCAACATACGACAAAATTTCTCAAACTACTGTATTTAAAACTAAGTCACAAAATGAAAAGGCAGTAGGGAGTTCATTTTGAGACCCGACACAGTGGCTGGGCACAAAAACTGTAGCCAGCATGCCCTGTTTTTCCGCCAATGGACAAGCGGGTCGAATACGAAGGCAGAGTTACAATATGGTGCTCCCACATCTAATGGACGTCTAAGCATTTATGACCTCCACTTAGCATAAAAAAAAAAAACACTTAACATCAAAAAAAGCAAAGCAAAACAAAACAAATAGCAAGTAATAAATGACACTTACAGGTGATAATTTCCTAAACCTTTGTCTTACTATGCTCCACTTATTTCCCAAGTGTTGCAGAAGTGAATAACAAAGACCTATTTGGTGTCTGCGAGTCGTTTCAACTAAATACCACCATATGGACATCTACAGCACTTATAAGAGGAAAAGACTGCTCAATGAGGTTTATCGGATTTACAACAGGTGCGCTGATCAAGTCATTTTGATTTGACAACAGGAAAGCTGGTTATCCTTCCCACACATCATTTCACAATTCAAGTTTCATCCAAAACATTCCCTATACCACCAACCCAGTCAACAGTCAAGGTAATGCCATCCGTGGCCCAATTAAACAAAGTTAAACGTGGAAAGAGGTCAGACCTGGTAGTGAAACCAGGTGCCTATGGATGCATATACGTCCATAGGACGTGGAAGTGTCCATGCTGCAACAACCGCGTCATATTCCATCCCTCGTTGCAACGTCGATGGGAGTGCTGTGGGTTTCGTTTCCTTGTTCCATGCCAGTTGATTCGATATTGCCAAAGTCTCATTTTACCACAGCATTACTATAAGGCATCAATTTTCCGTCATGTGCGTCAGTTGGCTTTAAGCCAGAATGTGAGACGCGCTATGCTTACGCCAGTTGGCCTAGGCTTGAAGAAGCCATCTCCTTCCCCGTTTCAAGTTCATTCAATGTTGTTACACACGGAGTTGCCACTTGCCTGGGTCGACTTGCTCGTCAAACACGAACCTCGAATATGACGCGATTTTGACGGAATCGTTGGCCACGTCGTGTGCAAACATGGTAACGATTGCATCAAAGTCGCGAGGTATTCGAGGTTCGTGCTTGTCGAGCAGCTCACCCCGGGTTGAGTTGTTCGTCAAACATGAACCTCGAATATGACGCGATTTTGACAGAATCATTGGACACTTTGCGTGCAAACATGGTAATGATTGCATCAAAATTGCGCGGTATTTGAGGTTCGTGTTTCACGAGCAACTCACCCCGGGTTGAGATGCTCGTCAAACACGAACCTCGAATATGACGCAATCGTTGCCATGTTTGTGCACGACATAACCAACTATTCCGTCAGAATCGCTTCATATTTAAGATTCTTGTTTGTCGAGCACCTCGACCCTGCACTGAAGCCTTGAGCAAACTGGTCACTCACAGCCGCTGCGCAAAGCACTAAAAACGTCAAAATTGGTCAATGAACACAAACATCTTTTCAGATTGGAGTAGTTTTGACGTTGTAGGCATGTAGTAACGAGACACTTGCTTAAATCTTCTTCTGTCTGGCCGGGTCTTGGAACCCAGACCATGCAGAGTATATTTTGATGCGATGCAACGTAGTGCAACGGAGTTTTCTCGCATCATATGCGCGAAATGCTGTGCAGCTTGACACGACGCCAAAATATAAGAACGAAAAATATTGGACGAAAAATATAAAAGACGCCAAAAATTTAAAAAAACGCATGCAAAAATATACAGGGTGAGTCAAAAGTATCGACCCAGTGGATTTGGCAGCTGCATGATTTGGTTTAGCCATCAAACAACCACCCATCATAGGTCACCACGCAGGGGGCCACGTTTTGAGATCAACCAGGGGTGCCTCCCCGCCCTCCCCACCCCCACTATGCCACCTTAAATAAATTTCCCAAACCGAGCCCTTATCAATTTCATTACGTTTACTGTTACCTACTGTAATTATTACATGCAGTAAACCAATTCACACAACTGCTCAGGATATTATTTTATGCAATAAAGGCAACATTTGTGCTAATCTGTTTTGGTCATAGCTCGTGCTGTTTGAGTGTGGACCGATTTAAACCCGTTTTTCTGCATTCACCATGAATTGACTGCCCGCACATATCTCAAATTGGGACCAATGGTCAATTCCGAAAGGAACCGGAAGTGGAAAATTTATTTAAGGGGGGCAGGGTGGGGGGCACCCCGGGATTATCTTAAAACGTGGTACCCTACATGGTGACCAACGATCAATGGTTATTTGCTGGCTAAACCAAATGATGCGGCTGCCAAATCAGCCGATACTTTTGACTCACCCTGTATAAGGACGCCAAACATTAAAAAAAACTAATACAGCGCGACGAGAAAACGATTCTAATTATTTTAACTTTGCTTCGCAAGATCTTTGGCGCCGACGAGGTACAAATCCAAATGGCGTCCAGTTGTGAATGGGACGAATCCTCGATTAGCCGTTCAAAAAAAAACCAAATAAACAGGCCGATTGAGCTTTAAAAAAATACCTAAATACCAACGAGGAGGGAGAAGTGAATTATATTATGTTGTACGCCCCAAGTAAATCAGCTTACGCTAGAGCCAGGCCATGCTTGATCCCGAATACCGCGTTTGATTTCTGAGTCCCTAATCTCAAATAGTGAAGAAGGGAAAAAAAACCAACATACCGCATCTACACTCACTGGACCCCAACATCACGGCCAGGGCCAGGGCTTTGATTAGGCTACTTTTTCCCATGCTTATTTTTCAGTGGTGTCATTGTTCCTTTCTCCCTTCCCCTCCTCCTGCTTTCCTTTTATCTCTCTATTGTTTATCAGTGCTCCTGCCATCAAAACGTTTCCCCCACGCACCCACATACCGACCGCGTCCACACTGAAACATGGGGTCAGGCGCGGGGTCTGAAGTCCCTGTCTCGACCAGGACGTGAAAAACCGGACCGCAGATCCGAGAACGGGTCAGGACCAGTTTGAACGGTGCAGACCAGATTCGAGCCTGATGCGTTCACACTGGGTCCTATCTCGAGTTCGGACCCCAGTAGGCCTACATTCATAGAGCTACGACCAACATAGCTCTATTGCACGACAGGTCGGATCTTGGGTGAAGTATGGCACACACGACTGATAGTTAAAAAATATGGTTGTTGATTGAGTCGTGACGTGTTCAGTTGGTTGTAGCTATAGGTTACTGCTTCCAAATTCTACTAGGCTTTAATAACTAATCTTTCAGTATAGCACAGTATTATATGCAATGGGTTGGACGTATCGGTATGCTGTGAGCGGAGGGGGGGGGGGGGGGAAGCAAAGTTAGGACACACAAAGAGTCAGGGGCATTATTTTCGTTTTTATGTAAATAATTAAATTGAAACGAAAATAGATATTTTTCCCCAATTTTCGGAACTCTGTTTAAACGGGCTCATGTTTTAGCCACCGTACCATGATAAAATAACATCTGAAGCATTTCCGTAGCTGTCACTGAATGTAACGAAATGGTATGCTTGCTATCATGGTGCTGCAAAGCCACCAATCAGCAATCACTAAAAGCCAAGGCATTAGCCCTTTGTGCACTCAACGTGTGAATTCTGACTGGTTAGTCAATATAGAGCCGACTTGGCGTTAGCCTATTGTAGGTGGAGTGAGTAGAAGTTTAGGCTATTTATTTTTTATTTAATTTAATCGGAAACAAAACCCACAGGGGTGAAAGAACCCGCCAATTTTCAGCAAATCAAAGTAGTGTTACCAGAACAAAAATGGCTGCCACCAAGTTGCTACAAGGTTTACGAACAACCCTAACCAAAAAGTGTTTCCCTTAGAAAGAGTGATATCACCCCCACCATCGAAGAACTGCTAATCTAATTCCACTGAGTATTAAATGAAAACTGATCTATTTTTTTTCCATTTAATCTTTGATCTAATACTTGGTGGGATTAGCTTCGCAGTTGCTTGTCCAATGGCAAGGGTTATATCACTGCTTTCTAAGGGGAACGCTTTGTGGTTAGGATTGGTACACCATGCAGCAACTTGATGGCAGCCATTTTTGTTCTAATAACATACTCTGGCAGGCTGGAACTGGGCGGATTCTTTCACCCTTGTGGGTTTTGTTTGATATCACTTATTTTGTATTCTGCGTTTGCATCTTATTGTTGCCAGTGCTCAGTAGCAGTTTCAACGGTTTTTTTTCGTTGGTGGGTAGAAGGGGGGGGGGCGTAATATCACAACTTTCATTGGAAATCGGTCAGTACATGGGTTAGGCTTGGTACACCATGTTTTTTTTTGTGGTTTTTTTTTATTATTTCTTTGAGCCTGAAGTCAGCAGAAGCAACTTAATGCTTGTATGGCTGAACCGGCTCAATTTTGAACATTACCAGACTTTTAGAGAAAAAGAAATATCTGGTAAAGGGAGGTGCCAACCCGGGGATTCGATCCAGGAAACCTCCGATCATCGTAGGGGCCGAAAGATTGTCCAGAATTGGCCAGAATAGTTCCCATAGCCGCTGAAGGAGCCAGTAGAAAACTTAGTGGTAGCCATTTTTATTTTGCTATCACTACTTTCACTAGTTGAAACTTGGTGAATTCTTTCACCCTTGTGGCTTTTGTTTCTGATATGTGAAAACAAATACACAGACCTCTACAATCCGAATGCCGCACCATAACGTAATATGCTAAATTAAATAAACGTTACAGAAAAAAATATCTTCATCTGCGCAAATACAAAAATACGTAAAATGACAATATTGAATGGTGGGCCCTGTGAATATTTTCGTCGTTCATCACCATCCACGAGACATTGCGGATAGCGGCTAAACATACAAAGATTATCTATCATCTTTACCTAAAAATAATAGTCAATTCAATACATGGAAAAATGTAATTCCATGATCTCAGTGAGTCTGGCACCAATCGTATTCTTGGTAAGTGGATTAGCTGGCAGGTCGACAATCAGAGCAAAACAAAAAGCTGGATGTTCCTTTTAGTGATTTCCTCATGAACAAAATTACCTTGCACAAATAATGTTGGATTGTGCACTTCCTCCATTTATCACAATAGCAACGGCTGACCTAGAATCGATATGGACAGCTAGGAAATATCAAATGTGCTAAGATACACCAAGCCACTAAAACAGGTCAATTCTTTCGCTACCTCAAACATTCTCAAACACTGCGGTGATCTCAGCTTTAGGCCGCGTTTATGCACCGACTCGCCTTTGCATTCTCGCAGCTAGAACTCAATCGCGATGGCAAAGGTGACATTGCCGTGGTAACAACGCTAAATGGATTAGCCAAATCCGACATCGTTTGAGTAAACACTTTCAGTCTTATAATCCGTGCCAACAATATAAAGAATTCCTCATGACGAAACAATTTTCCCAAACGCTTCTGAACTCACGTTATTTGCTGTTTTCGTTGCAAGGCGGCAGACATAAAACCGCCGCCGTGTTGGAATTTGAGGTTATTTCTAGCTTCTAGCTGCGAGAATGCAAAAGCGAGTGGTTGCATAAACGTGTCCTTACAACTGGAATGTGCTATAGCGAGTGATTGTGTTTCAATCATCCTTACTAGTGGTAGAGTCCAAGGCGTTATTAGAAAATCAGAATCTCCCTTACTTCCTGTGACAGAATCCCGAAGGATCGCAAAACTCTTGCAAGGAATTAATTATATCAAGCTGGTAATGAATTTTTCAGTTAATTGTGCCCTCTAAATATCTCCAGGTGTGTTTTAAAGCAGCTAAGTGTGGAAGTTTTGATGCAGTAGATTTCTTGTTAATTGTTTAAGATATCTGGCCTTGTTTGAAACCCAGGAATATGAGAATACGTATGATATCCAAATACGGTGTTTCATCCACAGATACAGACGTCGTACATTCATCCAAATATTTCAAAGTTGCAGAAATAGTTTTAACCGGATTTGCTTCACTTCCCATTTATTATGTTACTGTATTAAAATACTATTTTTGAAACTGACAACAGACATCATAACATTAGATTTAAGTCAGCATTGCGTTTTCAACACTTAAATTGCCAATCTGGAGAAATAATTATGGAAAAATGACAAAATAATTTATATAACAAATTTATATAATGAACTTCCATCTACTTTTCATAATATTAAATTCTACAATGAATTAAAACTTATACTAAACAATTTCTCAATACAAAACAACAAAATATTTAACTAGAAAATAAGTAGGAAATATGTAGAAATACTGCTATGTTGGCTTTTATTGCTGTGTGTATTTGCTATTCTTTTTCTTCCTTTTTCTTTCCTTTTATTTTAACCTTTTCCCTTTATAAATGTTACGCAAGATAATTATTATTAATTTTAAAATGTTGCTATTTTAAGTACATATAAGCACTTATGCTTCGTACTTTCTTTAATCAAATTAATAAAAAAAAAAACTTAAGCCAAATTGTCAAGCTGTGTTTGGATGTATTTTTAGGGTTACATAGAGTAATGTGATGTTGCGTTCACTCAATTTCGGAACATAAGTATTTTTGTCCATGGGCCTCAACAGTTTCCAAATTGTACGTAAATTAATGAGGAATAACAGTACATCTCATCATTTTTTATACTAACAAGTTTGTCGTCAACAAAAAGACGGAAAGAGTTGTGAATGTACAGATCGTTGTACAAACACCAAAGGGTCGTATTGTGACTTAACTAACCCAACACTTATGCACTGGTCACTGGCGGATCGAGACTGGTGGGATTGGTAGGTTTATCACGTTACCAGAGGAGCTGACCGAGCCAGCCATGGGGAGCGTCAGAATGTCCCAAATTGGAGTGTGAGGATGCAGCTGCACCAGAGCCCACCATTAGATCCGCGGCTGGAACTGGGGGCTTAGTCTCGACTTGATCGTTTTCAAATCGCATGCGGTTTTATCAAAAGTCACGTGCGATAGAATGGGCGAGACATGATTTTGGCACGCTTTTTGGTAAAACCGCATGCGATTTGAAAAGCGCAACTCGAGACTACGGCCCCTGGTACCAATTGCGTCCTGACTCACTTAAACCCATTGATAGACTTGTCAAGTCCTGTGCTGCACATTCCCATCCAGAACGAAGGAGACGATGATCCGGCTTGTGGATGATAATCCAGCTACAGCATTTTTAGTCATTTACAAGCCATTTACAAATTTTTTAGAACATTTAATCTTTTTTACAATATTCTCATCCCTCCCTCCCCCCCTCTCCCGTTATAAATTATACAATTCAATGCAAACCTTAATTTTTTTTCTATTTGTAGTTTGTGCTTAAAGGAAATGCCCTCTTAGTATTTCGGCTACAAACCCTGGGTGAAAATAGCTAATTTACAATATTTACATGGTTTAACTGAATGTATCAACAGAACTTCCTCTGCACGAAACTGAATACAGCAATCACAGTTAATGTTACAGGTGGTCCTTACACGTAAAAATAGGTGGGCAACATTTAAACATCTTATTAATATTTTTTTTGTTTTTTTAATATCTTTATAAAACTTCTAAAATTGTGTAATTCAAACTTGAATGCAAATTAGTAACCCATTGTACGTGGAAATAAATTGGCAGATAAACGAAAATTTATTTACGATCATAAATGTAGGCTTAACCAATCTTTTTGCCAAATGCAGTGCAATAGATATCCATTAAACAGCGATAGTAACCTTTTATTTTAAAACAGATACTTCAATTAAATAATGTGATTATATTCTGCAGTCTGCTTTCCTACAACGGAAAACCCGTAATCCCTTTCCCCACCCCTTCCTCTAAATTTACACGAAGAAAGAACCCCGAAGATTTTGTACCTTTTGTTAAAATGATGACTCAGTTTTGGAATATTGTAAAAATTCAATTGGTCAAGAAGAAAAAATAAGAAGAGGAGAGTCTCTGGGGAGGGCTACCACCCAAATCGCCTCCCCAGTTTATCCGCCACTGTCATCACTTTGGTCAAGTCACTTAAATGGCACTATCACCGATTGAAAATCGAACGAAAATACCATGGCGCCATCAAGCGGCAGTGATCTTGTTAATCTTTACAGCCTGCTCCCAGGCGCACGAGGACATACCAAATTTTCACTCAATAATTAAGGAATCGTGGCTTGTTTCGTTAAAAGAAATGCCGTTGTGCATTCTTTCGCTTGGTGCAAAGAAGTGCTAGATCTATATCTATAATACGCTTAGGTTGGGCAAGCAAATTCATCATTATGCACTACAATGAAAAAGGGCGAGCGACCAACAATGTGAAACAAACGGATGTGGCCTGTAACAATCAGTAACAATCGAAATAATGATGCTAGCTCTTTTAGCCAACTTGAAGCGTTTCAAAGTTGGTTGAGTAACAATCACTGCATGCACGACCATTGTTGGGTTTATTGCGCTTGGTATCAGAACGGAGAAACAGGCAAATAAAGCAACCTTCATTGAAAAAAAATTAACTTCCATAACAAAACAAATCAGAAGGGGTTCAAAGGGAGGGAAGCAGGGATGGGATATTGAGACCACAAAATAGGGGCATCTGGGGCGAGGGGGGGCAGCCGATGTGGGACGGGGAAAGGCGTTATGGGGGGGGGAATCTGACCAGACAATGGCAGAATGTAAGGGGGTAGACCACAGGGGAGGCCCTTTTTATTCCATACTGCCTACTACAGTATTTCGCTCAGGTATGCTGTAACTGGCTAGACCGGCGTATGTTACGCCGGGGGAATAGCTAGTAGAACTAGATAACGCTAGATGTTGCCAGATTCTGAAGACTTTCAATCGGTGGTAGTGCCACTTTAAACGATGAATCTGAGTATGGGCATTCGTTTGGGCAAAATCTCTATTCAACCTGGCCCAAATTGTCTTCGTATATTTAACTACTTCAAATTGTCCATAGAGTACCTTTGTGCACATCTCATTAGTTTACGCTCCCTATTCTTCCTTTCCCATTCTTCTCTCTGGGCTGGAGTTACCACTGTTGGATCCAGGGATTACCTTCTAAAATATCCAGAGTTTTAGTGCCTACTTTGACCTTTTTTCGTACGTTGAACAACTAATTAACATTTGCTTGGTTTTACTCTTTCACGTTTTTGTGGGAGAAAACTTAACCCAACACCTCCTTTATATACTTATCAGTGTGGCTTCGTCCGGCTACCGTTAAGGACATAAAAGTATTTAATTTCAGCCCGACTGATTGTGTGCGAGTAGAAAATAATATGTAGGATTAGGCAGACTAACGTGTACACATTCTTCCTTTTCAATTTCACTGATAAATCGTGTATCTTCATTTTTTATGTAATTATGTGCTTTTTCATCACTCTCAATGTGTGGCGAGGTATGTGGAAGTGACCCAAGCTCTGACTACCACCACTGAACCGTTAACCTTATTTCAGAATTTGGGGTTTTCTTGTTTATTTCATTTTGAGGTGGCATGACGCGAAGATTAAGCTGTCTGAAGACCTTGATTTGGCGAACATAATAAATACAATCTTATGTGAGATTTTCCTTCCCTCAAAACAGTGATATAACTCGTTATTTCTTAGACACTTTTACACTCCGTGCATCTTTTTTAGTTATCCACCATTTTTCTTCAGCAAGACATGAGAATTGAGCTTTCTAGATTTTATAGTTGTTGGCACCCAGTCAAAGTGAGGATATCTTTGTATGTTGTTGCTGGAAGCACTTGAGTAGTTTCCTGAGGCTGCCTGTAGACATTT